>BMAO01026380.1:0-16853 GCA_019973975.1 Trichonephila clavata | reverse complement strand
GATCTGATTCTTGTGCAACTTGCAACTCCCACGTAACATTGCTTGGTTTGCACGTCTAATGAGGTGAGTATGTTCGTGAAAAGCAAAGGGCAGAGAAGCATGAGGTGAGTATGATTACGGTGCATTGATACCGCTTTTGAGATGCAGAGTTAAATTTTAACGTTGAATAACTGCGTGTTTAATCGCTTTCAAAGGACAGAACGACTGAGTTATCAGTAAGAAATATTCTAATTTGAATATCATTTGAGGAATAGTAAATGAAAAATTAAAGACTTATATCATAGTTTCCCAATCTTTTTTGAACTGGCGCCCCTTTTCTAGTGAATATTTCGACACCCCCCTTCCACTCTAGAGAATATAACAGTGTACATAATACATGGTGAAACAAGAGTTTTAAAAAATTCTATTAATAATGTAATATACGTTTTAATTGAATATTTTCTAAAGCTCAAACTTTTAATTGCGAATCTGAAATAGCTATTGTTACAAATATATTTAAATGTGTAATATATGTATATTTTAGTCATGAATGGGATACTGTTGGAATTGAAACGCTACTAAATTTCTTCTTCATTTAAAAGAGCGGAATAAAAGTTCTAGCTAATCTGTTATAAAGACAGGAAGTGGCTTTGATGATATGAAGTAACTCATAATAAATTATTGCTTTCAAAATAAATATAAATTGACAGTTTTAGCCTTTAAAGAATCACACGTTAATTCCTGGTTAACATATACAATTATGTTTTTTGGATAATACACATAATGAAATGCAGTGAGCGAAAGATTTTCCTTACTGTTCTTAAAGACAACACGTCCTCTACGGAAATTAAAATGCACTGTATCATTCGATTTAATGTAGGTCTGAATGTCTAAGTTTTTCATCCGCTTACCGAACTACCAAAGTATGTGAATTTTCGTTCATGTGATAAAGAAATGATTTATAGACACATACAATCGACATAAGAAAAACAGTATTTTAGTTCTAAATTTAACAGGATTTCTATGGAATTTAGGTGTTAAAAATATTTATGGAAACTTAATCTTATGAATGGAAACACCCAATTTTCTATATGTAGCAACAATTCGATTATTAATTTCTTTATGTGACAAGTCCAATCATTTAAGAGATTCATTGTTTTAAAAGTGTTCATTAATCATATTTACATAAAAATATTTACAAATTACAGCATAATTTCCATACCATTTGTCTATGTAAACAATGACAAAATTCTTTTATAAATCAAAAATCTTCCTTTTTACATCTTTATAAGTAAGTACTGATTTAGAAGGGTAGTTAAATTTCATCAAGTATTTTAATATAGTGTAATTATATTCATCAAATGCCTCTAGAGGCAATCCATATTTAACTGCAGATTTTGTAACAAAACTATTTAAATCTTTATTAATTTTTTTAAAGTTTTATTATTATTAGAAATAGTTAATTTTAAACTAGTACCTTTACTCATATCCTTTTAAAATTTTGTCCTTGATTATAACTAAGCTGCCTGTGACTACATGTTTATGCTAACTATCAATAAAATCATGATTGTTATTATATTTACAATTCTCTATGTTTGGAGAAGTTAAACAATTTTTGTAATTAAAGATAAATCTGCAGATCGTTTTATTATATTTAAATGCTTTTTTAACAAATACATTCCTAACAGGAAAAAGTGACAAATGCCTATTAATTACATAAAGAAACTTAATTTTAACAAAAGTTTTATTCATTAATAATAACGAACAGTAATATGCAATAGGTTCATTAATTGTATCAATAATTATATTAAAATTATAAACTAAAAATTATTAACATCTTTAATGATATGTCTGCATTATACACCTTTAAGCAATCATTTTTTGAGATTTCATTTATCTCCAAAAAGAAAATGTGAAATAACTGGATAAAATAGTATAAATCTAGTAACATATTAGCAAAATCTGAGGTTTTATGCTATAGCTAAATAAGTATGAAAGCGCCAAATTTCTGTTTTAGTTACCTTAATTACTCGGTTAAAATAAATTTTAGAATAGCATAAATAGTAGTTATAAATGGTGTAAAAATGCTTTATTGAAGTACTAGAAATAACTTGTAGTACCATATTCCAATATTATCTAAAGTAGTTAACTTACGTAACTAAATGATACCGAAGTAGGAAAAAAAAGGAACAGTTTTGAAAATTTGAAAATAATTATTTATTAATATATTTTTCAATGTAGTAAGCACCATACAAATACAAATCATGGGAAAACATCCTAAAGTTTAAATTAGTTAAAAAAAAAAGGTAGTGCAAAAATAAAAAATTACGAAACAATTTGAATGGCAGAAATCAGATGGAATAAATAAATTGAATAAAATATGTATTAAAATGTAAATAAAGTCAAACAAACATTAAACATAGTTCAAATGTATCTCTTAAGAAATTTAATAAAGTACTGTTGTTCTAAACAATGCCTATTTTTTTAAAAAAATATATAAATTTTATAAAAGTTATTCAATTCCTACTATTAGCTCACAATCTTTCTGTGTTTATCTTGTTCAAATTTTCAATCGTTAATAAAATGCATTTTAAAGCACTCAATTGAGCTGAAATTTTATATACAGGATTATTTTGGATGACATTAATTAATAAAAATTAGTTGATTTAAACTAATTATTCAAAGAATTACAAATACACCGTGTTGGCATCAATTTTTGACGGCTTAGCGACCGTTTTGGTGACTTGTGGGTAAGGTTTTTTACTCACATTTTAAAGCACTCATTTGAGCTGGAATTTTCTATACACTATTGTTTTGAGTAACAATAGGAAATTTAATTATAATTAAGTAAAATTAATTGATTGAAAATAGTTACTTAAAGAATTATAGATGCAGCCACGTTGGCTTCACTTTTAGCTACTCGGGTCAAAATTTAAAAAGATTTCTTTTCCCCCACGTTTCAAAGCCTTCAGTTGAAATGAAACTTTATATAGACGATTGTTTTGGATAACAATACGATACTTTAAAGATAATTAATAAAAATTAATTGTCACTTAATGTTGTGATTCTCCCATATGTATATACATATTTTTTTTATTGTAGCTATTTAATAAAAAGTATTTGAAATATTTTTTTTTTGCTGATCAAGTATTAACTGACTTAAATTCCTTTTTATATTACTTGTTTTTAAATTAAAAAAAAACTTGCTGACAATAGTTAAGTACTGTGTCCGTAGTTAGTAGTTAAGCTTATGTATGCATGAATTTATTTTACCAAACTGGAGAATTTTAATTATCTTAAATAATAGCATCTTTTATCAAAATTATTCGTGAATAATTTATAGTCTATAATTTGTAATGTTTTATCTAAGCATTTTTTAACTTGTTGATTATTTTAAATTCCAATCATCTTCAAATAAGCTGGATAAAAAGTAATTCTAGATGTTACTAAGTCATTTTTGCCAAAATGTGATTCAAACATTAGTATATCTATATCTATTTATGTATCTTTATCAAATATTTAATACTTATAAATCCATATCTATATCTTTGTATAACTGTATGTACATATAAATATCATAATTTATATCAATATTTTCTGCTTATTCAGTGAAATGTAATTATAAATAGCTACATTATCACTAGCTGTTCATCTTCTGCTCAACCTTTGATTTATCTAGTTATATATATACTGTTTTAATTGAGGTTGGTGGAAGGGGAAGAGAGGTGGGAGCCCCTGACCACTCCCAGGTTGTTCTCCCTCAAAATTGGGGTGGAAACGAGCCAAATCGTACTGTCACCTGCAAGGTGCTCAAAGCTATGACTGTCAACAGGCGTACACTATAGCCGATGCCATGATGAATTTCATGGGCCTCGATCTGACAATGTCAGACAAGTGACATTAGAAACAACAACAACAACAATACTGTTTTAATTAATGCAATTTTCTTGAATAAACTAATTTGAGAAGAATGTAAAAATGTTTACAACACTATTGTGTCTATTATTATAATAAATTTGTAAATAAAGGAATAATTTAAAGATAGTTTGTATATATATATATTATATATATATATATATATATATATATATATAATAATATATATAGCAGTAAATAATTCAAAAGAAGACTAATAAATCCCAATCATCCTAAGATCAGACCGGAAGAACCAAGAACATGGAACCATGACAAACCAAAAAAAATGTAGCTAGAGGGAAAACTATCATGATTTCTCGAGCTGCCACTGGATTAGGACAGTGAAACAGGATTAAACAATGTTGTGAGATCTCAACCTTCTCCTGCAGCAGAAATTGTTTCTACATAATAGCTTCCAGTATAAACTAAGGCAAAAGCCTAAAACCCACGTGGTGAATATATATTATATATATGCAACGTGGGCATAAAATGATACTCGATTTTCAAGACTGGCCTAAGACGCTTACTTGGCATGAAAAGTCTTTTCACTCGTACGAATACACACACACACACACGCACACACACACACACACACACACACACTGAATCTGTAAGCATATTAATATCGAAACATAGTGACATTATCATATATGTATTGAAAAATTAATAAATTATTATATATGTATATTGAAACATACTTTCTACAATAGAAAATACTAAAGGAAATATGTGGCAGATTCTCGAACTAAATGATAACAATTATATTAAAGTGATAGAAATTGTAACTTTAATTTCAGATGAATAGGCATTTCTAAAATAGTGCGGATCGCAAATTATTCCATGATATTTATTCTATGTCAAATATTTAAAGTTTAATAAACAGAAATAGCAAATTATTTTTATTCATAAAAATTTAATATTAAAATCTTTGAAGGAAAAAAGATTTTTAAAAAATATTACAATATTCTTTTTTGCTTCTTGATAAAATGATGATTTAAATCATTTCTTCTAATTTTTTTTTTTGTCTAAATACCTCTCTCTCTCTCAGTGCGATAAATTTAATATTTACAATTTTGCTTTTTAATAGATATAGCAATCACTTTTCCTCTTTTTCTTTAGAGATAAATTTAAAATAGTTTGCTATATGAACTTTAATGAGTAAAACGTAAATTTAAAATTGTTTTTTTACATTGTCGTAATAGTTTTTTCTCTTTGTTCAAACATTGTTTGGAAATAACTTTTTTCTATAAGTTTGCCCTGTAAAAAGAAGAAATAAGTTTAAATGATTTCTTCCAATATATTTTCTATAAGTTTTAATTTAGAAACAGTTGCAAGAATCAAGGAAAAATAGTTTTGCAACTTATTTGTTATCAGTGCCCTACGTACAAACTTTGGTTGGATGAAGTCTTCAAATTGCGCGAGATAGGATTTTAGCAACCAGTAGTTTTTCTGTACAAGATGGATGTGTAGTACTAAAAACTTCAAAAGAAACTAATTTTAAAAAAAATGGTTTATTTGGATGAAAGACTTTAATTTCATAAATTTCAAATAAAGCAAATAAAAAGATAAATAAGTAAATTAAGCAAAAATGAGCTTACTTTATTGCTTCTCAGGCTTTCAATATTTGCGACCTTATTTTCAATCATAATTTTCATAACGTCCCACTCCATACAATAACAATATATTGAAAATAAATATAATATATTTTGATTCTAAAGCTGCGATACGACTTTAATTATAAAAGGTACAAACAATCAGAAAAGAATAAAATCTTATATATAATTTTGTAAATGACAATTCCACGTGCTCACTAATAAGTATTAAACTTAACCCTAACTTAGCATTGATGAATTAATACTGAAATACTTTATGCCTTACTAATACATTTATTAGTACATAATATCAGTGTAAATATGTATTTTATTTTATATTATGGCTGAATGTATTTTCTTTTACTTCCTTTCATTAAATTAATAATTTTTTTATATTAATATTATTTTCGCCCCCTTGTAGGATTATGACGCGACCCTTATGGTAGTGCACCTCACAGTTTTAGGAACGGTGGCTTACTTTTTTTGAGGAAAATATATCAGAAAAAGGCCAGTATTATGATTTACAAAAATAGAAAGATGTATTTAGAAATTCTGGAAACAAAATTAAAAAAAAAATGTATATGTGAAAAATGAATAAATAAATAAATAAAGCAAGTAGTAATAACAGTTAAGTAAATTTCGAATTCTAATCGAATTTAATCGAACGAGAAACGATTAAAAATTCAGTAATCTAAAATAAAATGAAAATAAAGTAAAGCTGAAATTTGACGTTTTCTGCCAGTACAAAAAAAAGCTATTCCTGACATATTTAATATTAACACAGCGCGAATTTGAACTATAAGATTCGTAATAAAATACATGGTTTTCTAATTGCTTATCCTGCCTCTAAAAATTTTTCATGTCACTGGTTCATTTATCCCATTTCTTAATTTCCAAAATAAGCGAAATTTCATTCAAGACATGAGGGGAAATAAAAGCAGAACTCTTGGAAAAAAATAGGCAGAAAGTAAGAAATAAGGAATCATTGTTGTCCACAAATGCTTAAAGAGAAGTCTTCATTCATCTAAAAAGAAGATCCTTGAATTCACCCTTAATTTTTGATACATCAATGTTGAAATAAACCACAGAAAGTGAAAGCTACAATCTAGACAAAGTAAAGTATAAAATGGTTAAGCTTGTAAAAAACTGAATTAAAGTTATTTGAAATCAATTAGGTTACCACTATAAAAAATTAAAAATTAATTATAGTATAAGTAATAACGATGATTGTTACAGTATCAAAAACCTTAAAAATCATGCAACCATACTGTTATGTTATTGCCCACCTTAGCGATAGTCAAAAGCAGCTTGGTACGTAGCGTACTGGGATATCTCAAATTGTTATAAGAATTGTATCTTAGAAAAAGAACTTTAAAAGAGAGAATGTAGGGAACAAAGGTGTATATATCTTAGAATTAATATAGTGTATTTTTTAACATAGTCTATTTTACATAAACATAAATTTTCAATGAAAAATCAAAATAACAATGCAGATTCAGTATTAAAATTCCTTAACATGCTTAATTATAAAATACTTATTTTACATTTTTGAAGGAAAAAAAAGAAAGAAATTAAATTTTTCAGTGTTAAAAATAAATGAAACTATTTATGGAGTGTTGAACATCACACAAGAAAAAAAAAACAATCGTTATATATTTCATAATATTTTATTAAATACTTTTGAAAACATCATAGCAGTTTTATTTCTTACAAAATTCGCAGGCAAAATAAATCCCCCTTCGTTATTTATATTAAGTTCTTAGCAACAAAGGATGGTAAAAATATCGGCAGGTACAAATGCATAAAAAATGACTTCATTTTTAAAATTTTATGCTGATATGTTTACATAAAACCTGAATTTGATTCTGAAAATCAATAACATTATGAAGGAAAACTCGTAATTGCTCTTAAACTTCAAGAGTTTTGACTTTAAGGCATAATCGGATCATTTCTCTCTTATGTTATCTCATTGTATAATGCCAAAATTGTTAGACGTAAAAATTATTTCGTGAAAATATACTTTTGTCATTTTCATTTAAAATAAACCAGAATAAATTTTAAAATTATTTTAATTTAGAATTTCTGTGATAACAGCGTGCATTATATTTGGCAAAATAATGCACTTTAAACATTTATTTATTGCAGGAGTAATTTCGTTCCGGAGAGTGAGTTATATTAACCTCGCACTGCAAAGCAACGCGGGGTATTGGCGGCAGATCTGTTAAATTTGAACCTCAGTTAAATGATGAGGACGTCACCCGAGCTATAAAGACTCGCCATATTTAACGTGAATCGGCTTCCTCTACTTGGTGGGTCTTCAGTGGCACAAGGACTCGAATCTACAACACGCCAGCCACGAGTCCAATACTGAAACCACAGGGCTACATCGGCCATCTTTCACTCCAGAACATAAGTGCATTTAATAAACATTATTAAATTTCATAAATTTATTTTATTTTAAACTTGTAAGATTTCCTTACGTTTGAATGTTATTTATATACATAACGAGTTATAATACAAATAAATACCTTTTATGCGATGTATTTATTATATTTTAAGCCTTGGCATGAAAGGCAGAAGCGTTTAACTTCTAACAATGATACATATAATGTTTGCTCAGATGAGAGTAAATCTACTATTGTATTAATATGTAGCAAAATGTTGTATTCATTATCGATATACCTCAGTTAAGTACTAAAGTCCTAAATGCAATGAAATCTATGATATGTATTCATTAGAAATATGCAATAATACACTTAAAATACTTTACGGGTTCTTATGCAAAATATATTTTTTTATACATTTACGTAAAAATAGTTTAATTTATTCTTGGTAACATGGTCTTTAATAGGCTGAAAATTATCTCTTACTTAAAAAGTGGTTTTTAAATATGATGTAAACATTATCCAAATTTTTAAGCGAAAAAATAACTTTAAAGTAATATGCATTTACATATATGTAAAAAATTTAATTGAAGTCCTTTTTATATATTTTATCCTATTTCACTCATTATAATTTATTTAAAGAGAACATTAAGATTGTATTTTGATTATTCAGGTACTTATTTTGGAGAAAAAAAATTAAACGTTTATTTTTGCACAAAAATAAACAAACAGTAATTGAACAATGAAATCTAATAACAAATAAATTTTATTCTAAAACACTGATATAAATATTATTATTTTAAATTTTTTGAAAGTTTCTTACTTAAACATCAATTCCATAGAAAATAATAAAAAATGTTACAAAAAAAGCTAAATATCTTGGAATTGCTGTTATGTCAAATTAAATATGTATTATTTCTTGTTTACTCTTGTTGAAAATTAAGAAATATTCTTAACTTTATGAACAATTTTAGAACATATTATCTTTACTTCGACATATCGGAATAAATACTTAAGTTTTTTTTCAATATAGATACCAAAAAAAGTGAAAGATGAGGCTTCATATTAACAAATATTAATAGGGAAAAAATTAGAAGACACACATATGTAAAAAATAACGTTATTTTTTCTACCTTATCTATTTTTCTTCTAATCATTGAATTAATGCATTCACCCTAGGGGATATTTGGCGTTTATTTCTTACTAATTGTTCAAACAGATTTGAAAATGACAAAAAGAAATATTCTGTTGAGAAAAAAATTTCTCGTAAGAAGAGTTATTATTATTTTCCCCCACACAAATTAGCTTTTTTATATTAATGCATCTGATTTTGTATTTTTTTTAGTCATTGTGAGTTAAGATATTCAATACAAACTGTAACGTTTTTTCCCCCTTTTATTTCTTATTTCTAATAAGGCAAATTTGAACCGTAACTTAATTAACTCATTTTTTTTTATTAATTTTACTTTTAAAACGCAAAGTTTATATTTCAGGAAACATATTTTTAAATTATGAAAAAATCACGATCGTTGACTTTTTAATGCATTTTTACTTCGCTCATTATGCTTTTGATTAACTCCAATTTTCAGAAAACGTTTCCTAAAAATATGCTATTAAATGCCTCGTTATATAAAGAAAAATTGGTTAAATGATTCATTCACAATTAAAAAAACAATATTTCAGTCTCTTTTTCTTTTTGCTTTGTAATTTAAAGTTGTAAATATGACATTTGATTTATTAAACCCTTCTTTGCATGACGATGGAAATTTCCATCAAAGCATTTATTGACTAAAAAAATGTTCTTAAAACAGATGTACTGTAAATTGGTTGTTACTGACATTTTTTTCGAAACTATTGCGTAATAAGGAACGTAGCTGTCACAAAATTCATACGACACAAACATTATAATGGGTTAGAAATTGGCTTTCCACTGTTTGTTGCCCTTAGAAGAAACGTATGATTTCTTCCATATTTTTTTAGAATTAATCTGATATTTTTTTGCTAATAAAAGCGATAATGAGTAAAAAAAAGGTTTGTTTTTAGTGTTTCTGCTATTTTCTATGCAATTTACACCAAATTCCCCAAATAATCTTCTTAAAACTATGTGGCAGAAATTTACATCCCTATTCTCATTCTTAATGGTTCACTCTTAATGTATCACGAAAATGTTTTTACTCTATGCTTATTTTATGTTATTTTTGTGGAGAAATTTAAAAGAGAGCGACACATTGAAGATTACATGGACCAGTTAGAAGGCAATTTGTTATCAGTAGATGGTCTTGATGACGACAATTCTGACGACAAGTACCACAATGTAGATGAAAATAGAATAATAATAATAATAATAATTGTTTTTTTTAAATATCATCAGGAATAAAAATGATACAAATATATAACATTTTTTACACTGGGCTTAACATGTAAATATGCATGACGATTAATATTTCCCTCATACTGTTTTTTTAAATATTTTATATAATATACAAGGGGTGATCAAATGAAAAGGTACGAAACGACATAAAAATGAAACAGTTAAATATTTGAATATTCCGCCAAGGGAGAATGTAGCGAGACATCTCGGGATGCCATTGGAGACTCTGACTGGGATCGGATCATGCGCGGGTGCCCGCATGCGCAGATGAGAACAAAGGCTCTTATAAAAAGCGGCGTCCAAATGATGCGAGCACAGAATGACTCGAGCACAGAAAAAGCATTAACTCCGATGTGTACTGTGAGACACTCCGACGCCTACGCAGGTCCATCAAGAACAAAAGACCGGGGCTGCTCACGGAGGGTGTGGTTCTGCTCCGTCAAAACGCGCGGCTACACGTCTCCAGAGTCACACAAATGGAACTGGACAAGTTCCAATGGGAGACGTTGGACCATCCGTCCTACAGTCCGGACATGTCACCCTGCGATTTCCATGTGTTGGGTCCACTGAAGAAACACCTGAAAGGAAAGCGCTTCAACTCGGACGACGTTCTCAAGGACACTGTGAAGGACTGGGTCTCGTCACAGCCACAGGAATTCTGGGAACAAGGAATCCTGCGGCTTGTTCATCAGTGGGATCGTTGTGCTCAGGCCTATGGTGTATATTTTGAATAAAGTCTATATTTGTACCCACCGTGTCGTTTCGTACCTTTTCATTTAAACACCCCTTGTATTATAATACCACATAATTTTTTAAAAAACATTTTTCCTTTATTCAAGAGCAGGGTTCAGTAACCTATAGCACGCTTTACATTTTACGGTGGCACTGTACATATTTGAGTAGATGAAAGTTGATAAATTTTAATCGTTATTTGATAAATACGAAATTATGAAAAAATTCTGAAAGATATCTCAAATATAAGGTTTTAGCTGTTTTGTAAATAATTGGATGTCATTTCTGGAAAGATTTAATTGTTTAAAGAAAGAAAATTACACTTACTGTGCTTTCCACTATTGGTCCTGCACTTCTAAGTAATAATTATTTCATCATATCATAAATATATCGATGCTGCAAAGAAGTTGTTCAGTAACTGAATGCTCAGAATCGCGTCAAATTTAGTTACAGATTGAACCCCTGATTTTGCGATATGAAAGCAGAGCGATGCAAGCCCTAGGTTTGTATAAAATTTCTTATTTATCTTTTTATTTAATTATAGTGAAGAGAATTACTTATGCTTTATGTTGTATATTTCTTATTTTTATTGAAGACATAGATATATTTTATGTTGTTTATTTTTATGTTAAGAATTATATTTAAATGATGCAAAAATAACATATATGTATATATACATGTGAGTGAGAGAATATTAACATCGCACTGTTCAGCTCCACGAGGGCTTTTGGCGACGGTTTTCGTAATTTTGATTCATGGTCAAATGACGGGGACGACACCTGAGCTGGCCCCCCTCTCCTAACTACCACACCACATCAACGGGAGGACGTTTGAGCTCTCAATAGATTTAACGTGTATCTCTCTCCTAAACTACGGCAAATATATTAACCAAAGTGTGATATTTTGCATCTTTTAAAATACTATATACACTTATTTAGTCCTTAAGTATTATAAAAAAATTAATGACAAATTAAAAATTGACCTATAAACACAATTCAGTGAATAAAACAATCACAGCATATTTCTCTATTTGAATCAAAATTTTAAACAGAACACCAATTTTTAAACAAATGCATTTGTATTAATATTTAGAGAGACTTACTCATTACCTATTTTTTTTTCAATAGGCATTTCAATAATATCCCATTCTCTCATTTTCAAAATTTTATTACTGTAACTTTTGGAAGGTGAAAAAAATATATATGTGATAGTCAAGTTATGTACATGACTAATTCATTTCAAAAAATAATATATCATAAAATCCGACGTAGAACGAGAACCTATAATTTCAAACTGCCTTTCTTAAATTTTAGAAACACTCATACGCAACTTTTTTTTTTTTTATGAAGAAACCTGAAGTGCTACGTATCGCATGCTCTTATCTCTAAAAATAATTTAGTCGAAGTATAAAGAAAAAAGGTTTTTTACTTTTTAAAAATTATGCTTTTTAAAAAATGGCATATTTCTAGAACATGGACTCTTTTTGTTCATAAGGTATATGCCATTTTTTTTAAAATAAACAGTATTTTCATCTATTTAGAAATTTAGGTTTATCTTCATGCTCACTATATTCTTTATTTTTAAAGTTGTCGTTTTTTTACCCGGTGTATAAACGCGCACCCTTTATTTTTGATCTTTTTTTTTGGTTCAAAGTGCGTGTTATACGTCGGATTTTACGGTATTTAGATTTTTAAAATTATGGTCTGCAATATTTTGAGTTTTTAATTGTATTCTGATTGTAAAAATGGCCTCGGTAGCTGGGCTGTAATTTTAACTCTTGGTATCACTAAACCGCCTACCAACGTGAAATGTGATCAAAAATTCATTTTTGTAAACTAAAAAGTTAAGTGAATAAAAAAAAGACGTAAATTATATTTACATTTTACAAGTTTAGTATACTAATTAGGGAAAATATTATTTTTAAATGACGTAAAAGTTCACCACCTCTACCAACCTTATCCTGTCCATACGGTTGGATACGTTTTCATAATTGTTGATTAAATGTTTATGAATTGTGTATTACAAATCAACATGCGTCCTATTGGCAACTGAAAGCAATTTTAGACTTGATCAAAAAACGAGGATAATATCTGAGATAGCACTACATTTTTTGAAATTCCCTATAATGTCAATGTATGGAATTTGAGCTCGATAGATTTAACATGCGTAAACAGCTTCTATAAATCGGGATTTAAAAGAAACCAGGATTCGAACCTACACCCTCGACGGAGAAGCTTTCATTAAGTGTAATGACAATGAAAATTCACCATTGGATACTGAGTGAGGGAATATTAACTTCGTACTGTTCAGCTACACGAGGGTTTGGGGCGACGTACCTTGTAATTTTGAACCATGGTCAAGAGACGAAGACGACGCATGAGCTGGCACTCCCCCTCTCCTAACTACCCCACCAATGAGAGGACATTTGAGTTCTCGACAGATTTAACGTGCATCGTTCCCTTAAACGGCGGGTTTATGGTGGTACTGGGTACGAACTCATGTCATGACAGCCATGATCCGATACCTTGACCACTAGACTACCACGGCCACACCACTGAATGCTAAGCGAAAAAAAGATAAAAAGTATACCAAGAAGGTTGAAGTATATATTTGTTACAAGATTCACATATAGATTTAATGCTAATTATTTGTCTGAAGAAGCATATTTCAAGTTTACTTCAAGCATAAACAGGAAGAGATTTGTTTGAATTTTCTTCATGTGATAGGATTCCATAGTTACAGATATCAATACCTGAATATAGGTAAACGAATTAATTTTTCTTCAACCATGTGTAAAAAGCATACTCGCATCTTGACGTTTTAAAAATGTTCTTAAGGGCAAAAAGAAAAGAAAAAAAACCCCTCTCTCTCAAACAATCTCGTAGTAAGGTATGTAGAGGCGAATCCTCTACATAACATTAGCTATAGAAAACAAACCAAGTTCCACTCTTTTTTTTCAGTTTTAGCTTACCTTTAATTCTGTAAGGTCAAGAAATATTTTATTATCTACACTAATTGTCTAAATCACAAGATAAATGCAGAATAATATTTGTTATTTAGACTTTGTTCTGGAGGATATCTTATTTTGAATATTTTCAATCTTTTAATAATACTTTGGATGAGGTCTGAACTCCTCAGATATTGGCGTACAAGCCAAAAAAAAAAAAAAAAACCTAAATTTCTGAAAAAAAAGAAAATAGAAATAAATTGAATTTATTTTTGTAAAATGCTGTATTTTTTACTAAGTTTAGCTTAATTAAGGTCTCTAACTATTTTAGAATCCCTCATTTCGTCAAAAATTAACAAAATTGCTTAAAAGTTTTATTTTCATAGCCAGTTTATTAGGTTAGTAAATCTATTTTTATTTTTAATTTAATAGCACAAAAGTTAGAACAGTTTTAGTAAAAGTGGATGTTGTACCGACTTTAACATTCAAAATGTGATTCTTTGTTTGGAAATTTAAAACTGGATTAGGGATTGCTGAATAAGATATAGGTTGCTCCACGCCAAGGGTGGCTCTACCAAGAGAAAATATCTCCCTGTGTAGTCCGCCCTTTCCGCCCAGAAACAACCCTCACCACGTTGTGACAAACTGCAGTGACTAATATAATGTAAGACATACTAAAATTATGCTGTATAAAACAATCATCAGACCTGTACTTAACTATCCATATTAAAAACTTGGACTAAATCTGAGACTGAACACACATAGCTAGCCATTGTTCAGGGTAAAATGTCTAGTTATAACAGCCAAATAATTTATTTGGTCCTGGGAATGAGAATGGATTGTGCACAGACAACAACATAATTTTGAACTTTATAAGCTATTTAAGGAAGCAGATGTCATTAAATCCATCAAGATTGGCCGTTTGAGGTTTCCGGGCCACATGTTCTGTATGGACCTCTTATCCTTGATGTTCATAATTTTTAATTAAAAACTTATTGAGCTAAAAAATGCAGCAGGCCCAAATTGAGATGGCTGATTGTGAGGAGGAGGATTTTAAAGTTTGAAAAGCGACTATTTGGAGATTTGTTACTAAGCGGAGATCGGAATGGAAGATAGTTCTTGAGAAGGTCTATATCTACTCTGGGCTGTTGTGTCATTAGAAGAAGAGAAACTAACTTATTTTTGTATAAATTTCAATATGACTTTATTTAAAAGTATTCAAAATTGAATTATTTTCTAACATATATTTGTTAAAATTCGCAAATTCTTTCATAAACATTTTGTTTAAAGTGGATCATGTTTATATAATTCTTTATACACTTACCGCATTGTTTATTTTTCTAATTTTAACATTAAAAAATAATTTAGCTCTTTTTTCATCCCGTAATTTATTAAAATTTGAAAACCATAAAAATTCTTCATTTCTCAATTTAAAAAAAAATGTATCCCACGTAATTTGATACATTAAATCAATTAAACCATTGTATAGATTTATAATAGCAATAATTTCTTATTTTTGATAGTAGTTTATACACTATAAACGCCAATAAAACATTTTTATTTTCCTTATTTGAATTTAAAAACAATTTTATGATATTTTTTTAGGTTGAAATTTATTCTTCAAATTCATTTCACTGTTTCAAAACCTTAAACTAAGAATGTAATTTGTAACGTAAGTGTTATAAATGTATACAGAATACAATACCCAAATTTTAACATATACATGTTGCTTCTTGTAACAGTTGTAGTAGTTTCTTTTGCCTTTTTAATTAACCTCTGGGGAAATCTATTTTTTATCACTTGATTTGAGAAACTTTCTTTTTGAAGGAAGTGTGTTATGTGGATTCAGTTTGCTGTTACATGAGATCTAAAGTTATAAAGTATGAGGATACTGTAATTTTTTGAAAAAGTGAGATAGTAATAGGGAAGTGTAACAAAGAAATTGAGAATAAAAGGTTTATTTTAGAGAGAAACAAAATATTTTTTTAAAAAAAGAACTTGAGTAATATTTGATACTTAAATTTGCTTTCAGTAAAGCTTGTGTCTGGAGAATGAACTAGAGTGGGTTTACTACGAAATCATCCTTTAAGTGTTTGCAAAAAATTATTATTTTTATTTAGAATTCGTAGTTTACTTTCCTCAGGTTTTCATTGACCATTGCGATATTATTAGGTTAAATAAAGATTGCTGAGTTTTACAATGTCTATTGATTATTTAGACCTAAACGCTGGCATAAACTCCGGTTCATTTCAATATTTAAATAAAATAAATTTTGATTGTCCATGCATATTGCGTATTCAATTCACAAAAAAATGTTAGAAAACTGTATTACATATATCAAACTGAAAAATTAGGCCTCCATAGAACATGTTTTGTTTCAAATGTTTATATTCAATAAACGAAAATTCAAATCACCTTGAATTATAATTACGAATCTACCAATCTACCAATCTACCAATCTTGAATTATTAAGGTACCATGAAATCTACCTGCATGATAAGAATTAGTCATATGATTGAAATATTCAGACATTTGTTTGGCAATCTGGATATGGTGCTTTAATAATTTGATGAAAGCATGTAACACGATATGAAAAAGGGATAAACCAAGCGCATAACAACATTCAACACAATAAAGAGGGTAGGTTCATGAATTTCGGCACCCAAACACTTTTTTCACTTTTCCCATTTTAATAAAACATCAATTTCTACGCTTTTAATGGTGCAAAATTATCCTTCTACATGACAGTAGAAGTAATTTTAATAATTTTTTGAAAAATGTTTTAACCACCTGCTAAACTCTACTAAATCAATTACTAAAATCCATATTTCTCAAAACTAACTTTTTTACCATATAAGGAATGTTTGTTCCTAAAACTACTGCATTTAACAGCTTATAACTTTGTATAATTAATAATTAAACTCTAATACATA
>BMAO01026379.1:0-59770 GCA_019973975.1 Trichonephila clavata | reverse complement strand
GCCCTGTTCTATTAGCGCAATTAATTTTGTTTTATTTTTAAATTCAATAATTTGTACAATTTATTTAAATGTTTATTAAGTGATTTTTTTAGATAATTTTGTATTTTAAAAAGTAAAATAATTGCTGTAATTATATATAAGTATTTATATTTGATAAATATAATTATATTTATTATAAAAGTATACACTTAAACCTGTTTTTGTGCGGTGGATAGGGACCGCATAAAAGAAAACGCATAAAAAAAATGCACAAAACTTCACGAATAGCTATAAAATAGTTTTCGGAACACAAATTTTTTTTATGCGGTGGATAGGGACCGCATAAAAAGTCTCACGTTTAAAATAACTCAAAACCTTACGAAATAACTAGTACATACCTGGAATTTCGCCAAACGTTTTGGAATCTGATTTAAAAAATACACTTGCGAACATTTTTAAATATTTTATTTACATATGTGATTATTTTACATATACAAAACTTTTCAAAACGTATAAACATTATCCTTCGCAGTCTGACAATTTACGCGAACTTTCCTGTGATAAACTGGTTCAAAATCGCTTTCGTCACTTGAAGATACTATCTCTCACTCGTTTAGAGTTGACTTTTTCAGGTACCATATAGTCAGTGATTAGTTTTTGCGACGACTGTTGTTTCACTAGACGCTTGTATATGTCCCGGTAGCCAGATATGCACGACTGAAGCTCCTTTTGGAATTTTGAAGTTCTTTCAGAACTGGCATCGATTGTAAGAAAATGACATTCTAATTTATGACAGAGTTCGAGTCCTGCATAGATTTTATCTGCTGTCATATGATCGGGTTCTCTTTGAAACAGAGAGCTTTCTCTGAGAGAGAGCTTGCATATGACATAATTATTTTGTATTTTTTTAAATGTCGAATAGAGTTTTGGAAATGGACTACTCATATAAAAAGTCGAAAAAACTAAATGACTGATCAATCCTACTGATTTTTTTATTGATAACTTCGTGAATTATGTTCAATTTGATTGAAATTTTTATTTACCGCACAAAAAAAGACCGCAGAAAAACCGGTTTGAGTGTAATCGGTTCACGATCGGTTTTTAAAATTTTTAAATTCATTTATCTTTTTCACAATTAAATAATTTTTTAAAACAAAGACATTAAATACTTTATATAACTATAAAATGAAATTAATATATAATATAAGATGTATATTCTTTTTTATAAATATTATAATGTATTTTGTTGTATAAAATATTATAATATACTTTTATGATATACTGTATTTCATATTATAAAACTATTTGTGTAACTAATTTTTATATAAATTATCATTTAATATTTATTATAATATATTTTTATAATAAATATTTATTAATTATATTTATATAGTTACAGTAATTATTTTACTTTTTCAAATAAAAAATTATCTAAAATATCATTTAATTAATACTTTTTAAATAAATTTAATTGTAAAACTAATTGAATTTAAAAATTGAAACAAATTAATCGCGCTAATAAAACAGAGGGCAAACGCGTAGTATACAACTATTCTACCAACCATGCTACCGGATCGCTGGTAACAGTTACAACTTAATTGTATAAAAGCCAAGTATGAATTTCGAAGGCTATTTTCTCCGAATGGACTGGCCATTCGGCGGAATTACATTGAGGGTTGAACAACCTAAAGGAGTACTACTTCTGCATAAAGTCTCATCCCCAAATGAATTTCCTTAGTCGTGCCCTCCCCTTGTTAGAACTGACCCATATAGCCCAGTCATCTTAGTCAAAAAGGTCAACTGCGGAATGAGAGATAATAAGCTGAAAATGTATACAGACCTTTATTTTGTCACTCTAAATGTCTCTAAAGTATCATAAAATCTCATGTCCGCGTTTTAAGATATTCAAGGTCAAAGGTCAAGAAACTCGTTTTTTCGCAAAAATCTCGTTTCCTATGGCTTTAATGCTATTAAAATTTATTATAAATATTGTAGAGAATAAAATTTTCTATAACTTTAATTGAAGCATTTTTTTGTACATCAAACCATTTGAGATAGAGGGCGCTGCACGTGCAACGCTTATCTATCTACAGCATAACGCAAGGTCAACCGTTAGTCACATGATATAACACGCCGTATAAAGTCTATAAACCTTAAAAATATATAGTTACAAATATGTGGCATTTTTTTTATTATTACATTACATTTGTTAATAGTTTTCATTAATCAAGTATATTTTTTAATAACCCTTATCTGTTCGAAGAATATTTCCTCATTTCCTGGTGGAATGGTTTTCTCGAACAGCTCACTAAATATAATAAAGATTTTTCTACTTCTCGGGTTATGTTTCTTCCTTTTATTGACCCTCAGTAACGTAGACGCAATTTATACTACTTTACATTGTGCTGCAAATATTGCCAAGTTACATGGCCAAAAAACGTGTTTAATTACTTTTGATCAAACTCTACTCTAAAGCTCGTGAAATAGTTGCTGCATCATATGCTAACTCAGAATTTTGTAAGATAGTTGTTAAATTAGGAGGATTTCATATGCTCATGTCCTTTCTTGGATTCATAGAATATATAATGGACGGAAATGGACTTAAAGAAGCTCTAGGTAAAATCTATGCTAAAAAATTCAGTCGATAAAATGTCGAATGGTCACGCTTATTCAAGAAGTATCAGAGGTCATACAGTATTACGACTTGAATTATCAATGATGATCTTCGGGGACATGTGAAGATTGAAGATTGTGTGTTAAATGAGTTAACTGAACAAATCAATTGCCGAAATGTTTCCTATGGAGGTGTTGAAGAGTGTGTAGGTAACTCAAACTTATTTATTGATCAATTTCAGAATAAACTGAATGAATTAAAAGCTCGAGGTCCTACAGCACAATTATGGGTACAATATTTCGAAATGGTATCAATAGCACTAGACTTCATTCGCGCTGAAAGACTGGGACTTTTCAAAGAATATCTTAATGCTGCACAAAGAATGCTGCTGTATTTTCATGCTAGTGGTCATTTTTTGTATGCGACGTCTGCACATTTATATCTTCAAGATATGATCGATTTGTAAAATACAATGGATGGACAGACTTTTAAGAACTTTAAAAATAGATTCTTCACCGTGAAACGAACAGAGAAATTTAATTCTGGTACATGGACAGATATGTTTATCGAACAAAGTCTAATGAAATCTATGAAGACAGAAGGGGTAGTATCTCGCTGTCGAAGTACGCAAGAAAGTATTTTATTTAAATTGGCGTTTGCTATGTACGCTACAAATACAATTTGCGAGGAGATATTGAAGTGTTATACCATTTCTTTAAACTCTACTGAACAGTACGTTAATGCTAAGGATTCAAAAGAGATAATACTGATATAAGCAAACTAGTTGAATTGTTTACACTTCATAATCCTTTTCTAAATACGCAACAATTGGTATCTTTAGCTTCTGTAATGGTTGGAAATGATCAAATTAATTGGAACAAAGCCTATGAAATCGGATTAGAATCAATGGTAAAGATAACTGGTTTAAAATTTAATGAAATAAAGTTAAAACGACCCGATAAGGTTTTATCGCTTTCGATTGTCAACAAATATGTCAAAATTAACGGTTGTAGTGTTTCAATTGATTTATTGCTACTCTTCCAAAGGAAAATTGAAAGCAAACAGTTTGAATGTAATGTTCAAGAATATCTTCAATATGAACCAAGTCCATATCCATCTCCTTTATTTGATAATTATGGCATGCGAAAAAAAACGAAAGCGACATTATATGACAATATGACTTCTGTCGATTTCGACTTCGATGAAAATAATGTAACATACATTATCCATGGTGGGTTTCTTCTGCATCGCGCAGTATGGAGTAAAGACGATACTTTTTCAATAATTTTAGATAAATACGTAAAATATTTACAAAAACATTATGGTTCTGGAATTGTAGTTGTATTTGATGGATACTCAGAATATAGCAAAAACATACAAGCAATGGAACAGCTAAGAAGTACTGCTGCTTTATCAAAATCGAATGATGTTTGTTTCGACGAAACAATGATGGTATCAATTAGCCAAGAGAAAGTTTTGTCGAATCGATGTAATAAAAACAATTCATTGGGAAATTAGAATCTGTTGAAATCACGATAAAACAGATCAAAGATGATGCAGATGTTCTTATCGTAGAAACAGCTATTGGAGAATCGGAACATCACGGGACTGCCGTCATAGTAAGAGAAGATATTGATTTGCTCGTCATTTTAATTGGACGTACTTAAACGCATCAAAAAGAAGTGTTCTTTAAAAAAGTTGGCAAAGGGAATATTAAAACTCAAATGTACTCTTCCAAAAGTTTTGATAAATATCCTCTATGTAAAAAGCACATTTTGTTTCTGCACGCATTTAGTGGCTGTGATACAACATCTGCATTTTTTAAAAAAGGGGAAAAAGCTTTCATTAGAATATTAGAGAATCGTCCGAACTTGGATCAACTAGCTCAAGTATTCCAAGAAGAAAACTGTCCTGTACAAACATTACATGAAAATGGATTACGAGTCTTGTTAGAGATATACAATGCTCCAAAATCCGAGAACAGTATTGATAATCTACGATTTATATATATATACTCAATTCATCAAGTCAACAAAGCTCAACAAACCCGTGCAGTTATCCAATCTTACACCAACAAGTGCAGCAACACATTAGCAGTGTATATTATCAAGTTCAAACTTGGCTAGGGAATGATTTAGAACCCCAGGAATGGGGTTGGATTCTGCGGAATGAATTTTTGGAACCGATTACGACAATATTACCGCCTGCTCAAGGTGAATTACTCAATACCATACTTTGCAACTGCAAAAATGGTAGTGGTTCACGCTGTGGATGTAGGAAATCGGATTTGCAATATTCTTCAGCTTGTGGCCAGTGTAATGGGCAATCTTGCTTCAATGCTTCACGATACGAGAGCGACCTCGATGAAGATTGTACTTTTGATTCCGAAATCCTTCAAGATTTGGAGTAAAATATCCTTGACAACAAAAATGAGAATGAATTGCAAATTTTCGAGTGATCGAAAGACAATGAAAAATAAGAGGTAAAAATAAACATTCATGTTCGTCTTATAATTAAAATTTTTGTGAAACTTCTTTACATCCGAATTTCGATTGTAATTGTATAAAAAGATATTTTAAGTAAAAATATAATTAAAAAATTACTTTATTTTTTTCCTACTTTAAATGTAACTAGTATATATAATAGAATATATATATATAATTAAAAAATACTTTAAGCATATCTGTCAACAACTTTTGAACTACACGAACAGTGTAGTTCAAAAGTTAGTTATAAAAGAAACATATACTTGTTTAATGAAATCTATTACTAAATGTAAAATAATAATTAATAAAAAAGCCAAATGTTCATAACTATGTATATTTTTAAGGTTGATAAACTATATACAGCGTATTATATCATGTGACTAACGGTCGACCTTGCATTCTGCTGTAGATAACTAAGCGCTAAGCGTTCAGCGCCCTCTATCTAAAAAACTGTTTAATGTATAAAAAATTGTTTCAATTGAAGTTATAGAAAATTTTGTTCTCTACAATACTTATAATAAATGTAAATAACATTAAAGCCACAGGAAACGAGATATTTGCAAAAAACTGAATTTTTTGACCTTGAATATCTTAAGACGCGGACACGAGATTTTGAGACTTCTGAGACAACTTTTAGAATGCCAATATGAAGGTATATACAAGTTCTCAGCTTATCTCTCATTCCGCAGCGAAACCCTAAGATGAATGGACTAATAGCCCTATCCGAAGAAACGCACGTCAAAGGTAATTCTGCATCTTGAGATGGGTGTACTAACATGATTGACTTAAACAATTCCTGCACTTTCCAAAGCAAGTTTTGTATCTTGCGTCCAAATTATAGGTCGATTATTGTTTTTCTTTAGCCTCCTAAAGATAATCAGATAGTATTGATTGCTCCTCTGACGCATTTCTTAGAAACCCAGTAAAAATTAATCAAAGCCAAAAATCGCCTCAACTCTTTAATTCTGAGATATGTAAAGGTTTATTGAGAAGTTTGTTTTCCAAGCTGAGAAATTCCAAAGGCTCATGAGCTGTTTTGGATGCAAAAAAACTTTCAAATATATTAGCTTGAATTCGAGGCTGCCTGATAAATCTCTTAATGAATTTAAGATTATTTAAAGCTGAATCTGGATTTTTAGGAGTAAATTTTTTGTGAGAATATTGAAAAACCTTTTCAGATTAGATACGTTCTTACAAGTAGAATCCCAATAAGTCTTTTGGCTTTTTTAATGTTAAATCAAAGTTTGCTTGAATATATTGTTTGTATTTATCTCATAATTTTGGAGAGATTTTGTGAATAGCTAGCTCTCTTACGGTAATACTTTTCGAGCTTGTAAAGATCATTACAATCGCCATTCTACCAAGGTGGGGATGATATGTTGGAAACTTGGATTTCTCTAGTGTATTTTTCTATGATTGGATAGAAACTTTATTGGGCTTATATTTTCTTATTATAGACGTACATTTCGTGAGTGAAAGAATATTAATGTCGCACTGTTCAGCTGCACGAGGGCTTTTGGCGACGGACCTCGTAATTTTAAACTATGGTTAAGGGACGAGGGCGACACCTAAGCTGGCACCCCCATTCCTAACTACCACACCAATGGGAGGACGTTTGAGCTCTTGATATTTAATGTGCATCGCTCTCTTATACGGCGAGTCTTTCGTAGTGCTGGGCTTGAGCTCGTTACAAAACCAGCCACGATCCGATACCTTGACCACTAGGCCACGAAGGTACACGCTAACAGTTCATAGATTTTTGTCGCAATATTTTACTTAAACATGCAAATGAAACAAAATAAGAAGCAAATGTTATTTTGGTAAACACAAATAATAATTTGAGCAAAAATCTTATATTGATGCACTTATGGTTAAAATTGAAAAATAAAAGGAATAGTTAAAAAATGCTCAAAAAATTAAGAAAAACAATCCAAACTTAGAAATTAATATCTATTTGGGCTGTCCTTGCTTTTTACGACCTCCCGAAGACTATTTGGCATGGATTGGATCCTTTTTTTGCAAAACGATCTATCTATTTTGGTTCACTTTTCAACCAAATACTTTTAAATCCTGACTGTTAGAAATTTGGTGCTCGTATAATTTTCGCTGCAAATATTCCCACACATGTTCAATGGGATTAAGGTCCGGACTTTGTGCAGGAATTTTAAGAACAATAGGACAGTGGTAGAGGACCCCTAACTTGCAGATATCTACAGTATGTTTCGGGTCATTATCTTGTTACAATTTAAAGTGTCCTGAGATTCCCACCTTGCTCGCACTTTGCTTTAAATTTCGCTTGAGAATGTCAAGATAGACATATTTATTAATTATACCATCAATAAAATGCAAGTTCCCGAAACCAGAGATTGCCATGCAGCCCAGACAATTTGATTACCCCTCCGTATTTGACATTATGCAGTAAATTTTTGATATGCTTTGCGTATTTGATTTCCGCCAAACCTTTTGCTTACCATCTGATGCGAAAATGTTATATTTGCTTTCATCAACACAAATAACGTTTTCCCAACATTATGTTTTCATTTTTTGGCTGCCTTTCGTACATTTTAACAAATGTCGACCTAGCGTTTCTATTTGTTTTGCTGATGTAGGGCTTTCTTTGAGGTACTCTGCCATGTGATACTTATGTTTTCCTGAAACATTTCTGACAGTTTCGGGATTTACTGGTTTTCCGAACCTACTTTTACATTGCAAAGTCATTGTTACAGCACTAGTTCTTGGATTAATGTGGACTTCTCACAATCCACCTCTCTTAACGTTCATTAAGATGTTTTCAAAACTATTTGTTTTCTTGAACCTGTCGATGTTAAAAACAGTAGACTTAATTTCAAGTTTTTTCCTATGCAGCGGATTTCCTCTCTTTCAAATGACTTATTAAGAGATTTCGCTCAATTTTTTTTTTCAATAAATAATCTTGTCTGTTGAAACGCTTTTGTTTAAACTTCTAGTCTAAAAAAGTGGTGTGAAATAAAATTCTGTACATTTGTTAAATTTCTTATTTCAAGTGTCCCAATACATTAACGCCAGTGTGCCTTTGAATTATGTTTGAAAAGCTAGATTAAATTAATTCTATAATACTAATAAAACATTTTCCTTGTATACTGCACAGCAAATGTTAAGAAATATTTCTTAATTCATTTTGTTTTTGTGTGATAAATATTTTATAAATGGCCTTGCAGTTATATACATGCCAAGTGTCCCAATACTTTTTTTATTAGCGACTGTATGTGCTAACATTTTCTTTAGTGTATGCAGAGCAGCTTTGTGAATTAGCTGGGTGGGGTGCTTTACAGTTTGTACAATTTGCAGGGTTAGTGTTATCTCCTACATGGGATACTCCACAATTTATGCACTCTGCTGTTTTTTGGCAGAATTTGGATGGATGCAGAAAACTAAAGCAATTACACTGTCTAGGGTTATCAATTAAGATTTTAATACGGTGGATAATAAACCAGAGTTTTGTCTTCTGGTAAGTTAGTGCCTAATGTAGATATTAAAATTGGAGACAGAACTTCAGAGATTAATTCTTTTCTTAAGGAAACTTCTAATTTCTATTATCTCGATATCATTAGTTCCTTGTAGCTCTTTGGCCGTCAGAGGTATGTTAGTTGGGATATTATACAAAAGAAATTTGGAAGTAAATACTTTCCATAATACTTTCGCATTAACAGCGATGTTAAAAAGTGGTGTCTACACCTAAATTTGTGAAACACACACAGGGTCCTTGATGAATTTTGTTTTTCCGTTTCGGGTAAGCGAGAAATTAGATTTTTTCGTGTCGTGAAAATGTTCCCTTTATTTCAGTGTATAGTAAGTAGGGGGTTGCAATTTGGTAACTGAGCTGTATTTATTTCATTTTCTAGTAGAACGTTTATTTCGGTTACTTTTCGTTGTCCCGCTCTGATCAACTCTTTATCACTTTTAATGGTTCGGAATAAAGGTTCCTAAATCGATTATGTTTTCCCCTTAGAGTTATATTTGGTTCATCCATATCCTTGATTAGAAATTTTGAGTGACTCGGCTTGAGACGCTGCAATATATTAAAAGTAATATACAAATGGGTTACTCGCCAAATTCCACGGAAATATTGAAGTAATAAATGAGCTTACCGTTGTGTTCAGCAATAATAAAACTATCAAATTAAACGTTAAAAAAAGGCAAAGAAGTTGGTCTTCCAAACTCCAATTTCACCTTCCTGGCAAAGTACGATCCTAAAGGAACTCGGATGCGCTATCGGAGCAACCAAAAATGCCAAGGAAAGCAGTTCAACCTTTCGCACCAGTAGCAAACCCCCTACTCGCACTTGATAGTATTTTAGAATTTGTAACAGGTTTCAGTATACAATTTTTCATTGAAGAACCGAAATTTTGATGCAGACAATTTTTTTTGCACCTTAATTTCTAACCTTGGAATTTTTGTTTAGATTCCTCTCAAAACTATTTGTAATAAGTTTCTGCACTTGATAGTATTTTAGAATTAATATTTTTATCCAATTTTTTTATGGGAATGTTCTGTTTTTTGAAAGCAGTCTTGGAGCCATCTCTAGAATAGTTTGTATATTTGATTCTAATATTTAGGAGTCTTTTTCTTCACTTTCCAATGATGAGTCATCATCACTGGAATCGGCTGATATAAAATTAAAACCGACACTTGAAGAATTATGAGTAATGTCTTCAGCATTAGAATCATCTACATTCTACAAAGAACTCGATGCAATATCAGGATTTTCAAAATTCGGGCTAAGTTCATGTGCCTTGGCCATAAATTTTTGTATTTTCTGATAAATTGACGAGCTTTGAATTTCCTCTGATCAGATTCACTCCCACTAGAAAATACTTCGTATTCACTTAGAGCTTCAGCCAAAGTTTCAAAAATTCCCTCAGCCTCTGAATATTTCGGAAGTATTTTCCAATTAATTTTTAGAAATTTTACTTTTTTTGGCCTTCGCTTTGTATTTCAACTGTTTGGATGTCATTGGCATATTTTTAAAAAAATTAGCTTTTGACACTTTAGAATAAAACTTTACAGACCATTAAAAATTCAAACAAATTAAAGGTTTAACTAAAGCTACATCTTCATCTGAAGAGTTTTGGGAATAAGATTTCCAACTTTTCCCAAAGGAATATACCTAGATTTGAAAGAGCTTGATTTTGGAGAATTTACATCAGTGGGTTTATTAGAAGAAAGCTTTCGTTTCTTGGGAGGTCTTGAATTATTTTTGGCTTTACACAATTTTTTCTTCATAACGTTTTTTTGTTGTTGAAGTACCTTCGATAGAGTAACGAATAAAAACTAATCAAAATATAAAAGTATTAAAGAGGAACGGGGATATCAGTTAAGACAAATCTACTTAAAATAAATCTAAACACTTGCGAGTTTAGTTTTGGACATTACGTTGAAAGTAAAAGTTATTGAAAGATTAGAAGTGAACACAGATTAATTTCCCAATTCAAAAAGGCTGGATCATTGCCCGAAGATGAAAATGAAGTGACTTTTCATTTTATGCCAACGGACACCTCTAACATTTCAGTTAAAATTGATTTAGTCCAAGTCAGGGAGAAGTTAGTGGGAAAGATGTAGCAATAGGGCCTTTGTTCCCTCCTTAAAGGAATTTTAGTAAAGTTTTAAATTAATTTGTTTTTTGGTGCCGTAAAATTAATTCGTCCTTTATTCCAATAAAATCTTTTATTAAGGGAACAGCAAATTTAAATGTAAACATATAATTTTTTTAAATCTTGTTGAGTACATATACTACTACGCCAAACGGTTATTTCGTTCCCGCTTGACAACACCAAAGAATACTTTTTTTACTGAACTCTGCATTACTACTTGGGCATGCGCAGATATCTTGCTTCTTAAAAATTAACTACTTATAAGAGAGTTCTTTCTGTTCTTGATTGTGTATGCTGCTTTTGTGTGTCTCGCGTTATTAAAAAAAACTCTTAAAAACAAAGCAGTGCGTTTAGTTTACTAGATTAGAATATATAATATTGATAAATTGGATTCAGATAATATGAACCACCGACGTAAAGAAAGAATTAAAATTTGGAAGACTATATAGATAATAGAATGGACCCTTTGAGGACCACGCGCATTATGGTGCATCTGGACGGAAAGATTAGAAGAATAAAGGTAAGAAATGCCTTTTATGATTTGAATAGAACTTTGTTTTGACTATATTTGAAGATTGGTATTGTTGTATCGAGTAACTGTATTTTATAAAAATGGATGATACAAAAAAAATTGGAAAAAACCCACATTAGAGCTGTTAATAGTACAACAGTACATACAAATTATGAATAAATTAGAAAAAGAATTTGATTCGCAATCTGATCTTTTACAAGAACATTCTGATTATTTAAATGAACATTTAAAAAAATTGAGAGAACTAGAGAGATAAGATCCAAAATATTCAACTTGAAGTGGAGTCGATGCAAGCTGCATTCGAATATGAGAATTTCTGTGTTAGATTCTCAACTTTAATTTTAGAACACATCTAAATTTGATCCTAGTGTATCGTCGCAAACAACATTGAATGATCAAAATGATTCGTTTAACAATTCGATTAATGGATCTTCTAACAGGAATGCTAATTCTGTTCGTTTTCCCAAATTACAAATCGATAAGTATTTCGGTGATCCATGTTTATGATTTGAATTCTGGAATACATTTCAAAACTCTATAGACAAAAATGAAACATTAACAAAAGTAGATAATTTTCGTATTTAAAGTCATTATTACGAGGAGCGGCCGGTAATGTAGTAAACGGTTTCGCCTCTTCTGATGACAATTATGACAATGCTTTGATATATTATTTAAGGAAAGGTTTGGGAAAGAAGAAATAGTGGTTAACGCCCACATGTCGAAACTGTTGAATCTTTATCCTGTATAGGATAAAAAAAACGTAATTCGGTTAAGGAAGTTATACGATATTTGTAAAATACAAATTAGAAGTTTAGAATCACTCAAGGTAACATCTGGAATGAACGGTCATTTACTGCAGACGATTCTCCTCGAATTACTACCAGAAGATATGGTCTTTGATTTTAACAGAAAAAAAGAGGACAGTGCATTCGACGTAATTGATTGCACAGATTGCAGTCTGGAGCAGAAATGCGTTAATTGTTCACAGCCTCATTCCCCCGACTCAAAATTGTGCCCTAAATGGAAAGTCGAAAAAGAAATCCAAACTATTAAAACTAATAAAAATATATCATATGTAGAAGCCCGAAAATTAATAGCCCCGCAAGTATCTCAAACTTACGCTCAGGCTGCTAAACCATTAACGGTAAACAGTTCCTCAGAAACGGATGAAAATATTACTAAAATACTTTGTCCACCATTGAAATTGCCCCTACAACCAATAATATCCGTTCCGAAGCGAAATATATCTTCCTCAGACCCTGCAGTTACCAAATCATCTTCCTCAACTCAAGCACAACTCCTACCATCCTCGTCAGATTCTCAGCCACCTATTCCTATGTTTACTACTGCTCCTTCCACATCCAATAGCCTTCTGCATTCTGTTGCATTACCTTCATCCCAACAAACACTTCCCCCTTCTACATCCAATATGCTTACAGCCTTGTCCACTGTGACAAATCCCCATGTATCTGAACCTGAAACCTGCACATCCAATAGCTTACCAACTACAACTACATCTTCTGTACCCCAGGCTTCAAAATCTCGTACAAAAAAGCGTCCTCCTAAAAACAGTGAAAAACCTAAAATAGAAATAAAGATGGCTCCACATAAACCAAAAAAAATCGGCACCGGTAGAGTACACTACTGACGACGAGGACATGATTACACACGACGTGGAGGGGAAGATGAGTTTGAATCAAATTCCGATTTTGTTGAAGTAGGGGGGTTTGGCTAAATGGTATGGGTTGTGAAAGATATTAGATATCAACGATGCGTGTTCAAAATATTGTTGCTATTCGTTAAAATGATGATTCTTAATCATAAAAGAGTAAATAACTTTAATGTTGCTTGTTACTTGCTAAAACATATGAGATGCATAGTAATACGATGTTCTACAGAAAAGTAAGCAATATTGAAATATATCAAGTGTTGCCAAACGACAACAAAGAAATCAAGAGTTAAATTAGTTCTCTTCAGTTCATGCAGCTACAGTACTCTCCCACCAGTGAACAGGATGAACGTTACAGGAATCGTTTGGATGGGTGAACAGAACGAGTAACATATTGAGCAGGAGGTTCGGCAAATCTCACTCGAAGTTTTGAAGACTGCTCCGAAGTGCTTTGTTGTGAGTGATGGGAGTAGCTGACACAGTTGATGGCGAAGTGCTTGTGGTTGAAGATTTATCCACTAAAGTTGGTTTATAAGGATCAGCGAAGAAACAGGGTTTCAACCTATCAATAGAGATTGTTCGAGAGACTCCTTTGATGCTGATGTCAAAATACTTTGCATATCACTTGATCACAGGGTATGGTCCTTCGTAAGGTGGCTGTAATGAAGTTTGGACGGAATCAGTACGGACAAATACATGAGTGCATGTTGCAAGATCCCGAAAAATGAAAGGTTTCTGTTTTGTATGATGAGAAGGTAGAACAGGATGTAGGTCGGTGAAAGTATTCCGAAGTTGTTGCACAAAACTGGACGGAGATGCAAGTTTCGAGTCGTGTAGGAAATCGCCTGGTAAACGTAAATTTTCTCCAAAAACAAATTCAGCTGATGTGGCTTTAAAATCTTCATGAATTGTAGTACGCAGTACAAGGAGGACTGTGGGTAGGGATTGGTACCAAGTCGAATCGCTATGACACATAATGGGCGGCTTTTAGCGTGCGATGCCATCTCTCCACCAAACCGTTAGCCTGAGGATGGTAGGCTGTTATGCGCTTGCGCTTGAAGTCTAATAATTTGGAGAGTTCGTAGAACAGTTCTGATTCAAACTGAGTGCCTTGATCAGTAACTATGCAAGACGGTGAACCAAACTTTGAAATCCAGCCACGATAAACTGCAGTTGCTACCGTTTCGGCGCGAATGTCCATGACTGGTAAGGCTTCAAGCCATCTGGTGAAACGATCTACTATAGTGACACAATATCGATATCCTGACGCTGTAGGTAAGGGTCCAATTATGTCAAGATGAAGTTCATCAAAGCGTTTACTGACAAGTGGAAATGTCTCAATTTGACTGTGGACGTGTCTGGAAACTTTACATTTCTGGCACTCAATGCAGCCTCAAGACCATGTTGAAACGTCACATCTTAAGTTTGGCCAGAAGAATTTCTTTGAAATTAATTTGACTGAGCTTCGAATACCAGGATGAGATGCCCTGTGGTAGCGCTCAAAGATTTGTCTGCGAAAAGATGCAGGAATGTACGGTCGAGGTTGGCCAGTAGAAACTTCACAGGTGATCATATACCCCGATCTTATAACAGGTAACTTATCAAACTTCAAATTGTAATTGCTAAGAGAAGTGAGTTTGGTGAGTTCCTGATCACTGTCTTGAGCTGTTGCTATTGCTGCATAATCAATAGTTGGTGGTAAACATATCTCGTCGATTCTTGATAAAGCATCAACCACGATGTTGTCTTTGCCTGATATATGTCGTATTGCAGTTGTATATTGGCTAATGAAGTCAAGATGTCGTAGCTGACGAGGTGAAGCTTTGTTCGACGGTTGATTGAAAGCAAAAATCAGTGGCTTATGGTCGGTGAAAATAGTAAATTCACGACCCTCTAAATGATATCGAAAATGTTTAACTGCAGAATACATAGCTAAAAGTTATCTGTCGTATGTACTGTACCTCTTGTGTGTAGGAGTTAGTCGCATAGAGAAAAATGCTAAAGGTTGCCAGTGGTTACTGACATCTTGTTGCATAACTCCACCAACTGCTTTGTCAGAGGCATCTACCATGATTGCTAAATGAGCGTTACTCACAGGATGTGCTAAGGTGGTTGATTCAGATAATTGCTCTTTGCAGTATTCAAAGTCTTTTATTGAGTCTTCGTCCCAGTCAATCGATTTATTTTTGTTTTTCTTTATTCCAACCAGAAAGTCATTTAATTTTGTTTGGTGTTTTGCTGCATTTGGAAGGAAGCGACGGTAAAAATTCAGCATCCCAAGGAATCTTCTCAGCTGCTTAACTGTACTTGGTCTATTGAAATAAAGAATGGCCTGAATGCGTTCTGTGGTTGGACGAATGCCACTTGCAGAAACATGATGTCCTAAAAATCAACTTCAGGTTTAGCGAAAATTCATTTTGAAATTTTCAGAACGAGTCCATTTTCGTCGAGACATCGAAAGATTTCTTTGAGATGACTAATATGTTCGTCCAAGTTGCGGGACGCTATGAGAATGTCACCAATATACACAAAACAAAAAGGAAGATCTCTAAACAGTGAATCGAGAAAACTTTGAAAGGATTGAGCAGCATTTCTTAATCCAAAAGTCATCAGAGGGAACTCGACAAGTCCGAAAGGTGTGCAGATAGCTGTTTTTTGGATATCGGATTCTTCAATTGATATATGATGATATGCTCGTACGAGATCTAAAGTTGAAAATATTTGGGATCCAGTTAATTGATGGGTAAAGTCGTGAAGGTGTGGTATGGTATAGCGGTCAGGTCGTGTAGTTGCATTTAAGGCACGATAGTCACCGCATGGTCTCCAGCTACCATCTTTCTTCTTGACCATATGCAAGGGACTTGACCAAGGACTATTTGAAGGTCGACAGGTACCCTTTTCAAGCATGAATGTAAATTCTTGTCTTGCAATTTTTAACATATCTGGAGATAATCTACGCATTTTAGCTGAAACTGGAGGACCTGCAGTAATAATTGCATGAGTAATGTTGTGCTTAATCTCTATTTTATTAGAATTTTCAATAGTGATGATTTTGAACTCCTCCAACAAAGCTAGAACTTTCGGAATATATAATGTTGAATCCAAAGTTGTTAAGGAAAGAGGTTTGCACTCGGTTGTTTTCCCCAGAGCATGCAAGAGAGTTACTGAATCCAGGAGTCGTCTGCGTTTTAAATCGATAAGTAATCCAAAATGTTTTAAAAAATCTGCCCCTAGAATCGGCCTTTTAACATCGGCGAGAGTGAACGACCATGTAAATTGGCGTCTTAATCCGAGGTCTAATTTAAAAATTTTTGAGCCATGGGTTCTAATAACGGTTGAATTTGCAGCGTAAAGTTTGAAGTCAGATGGTTTCCGTTTTTCTGCTTGCGTTGGCGGAATGACGGATAAATCAGCGCCTGTGTCCACAAGATATTGACGATTACTCGTTTTATCAAAGAGGATGAGGCGATAGCTTGCGCCCCAGTTACTTGCCTCGTTAAGCAACTGGGCAATTAGTTTTCCTGATTTACTTTTCATTCTTTGAAACTACATGGGCTTATGCATTTTTGAGCATTGGCTCTAAAACGATGATACCAGCACAATCTGTGGGAAGAACTTCAAGACTTGGAACGACTTCGTGAACGATTTCTAGGTTTGTTATAATTTGGCGAGTGAAGTTTATGGATTTGCTGAGCGAGTGATTCAATACTTGCTTCAATAGAATTCAAACGGGAATTATCCTCACAGGACAAGAAATTGCGCGAGATTGATCTTGTTTATTAATTGACGAAATATCTGTAGGATTATAAACTGACATTATTTTATCCGCCATTTCAGCTAAATTCGTTAAAGTGTCTTTACTGACAGAAAGAATAGCCTGAACTTGTTGCGGCAACAGTTTGTACCATAATGTTTTCAAAAATTCCTCTGAAATCTTGGAACCGGCAAGACTTTTCATTTGGCGCAAAAGATCGGAAGGGCGGCAATCGCCAAGTTGTAAATCGCCAAGGAGTTTTTTCAGTTTCGCTTCTTCGGAATCAGTTAAACGGCTTAATAATGCAGATTTAAGAGCAATGTATTTATTCTCAGTCGGAGGATGGGATAAAATATCTTCAATAAAATCTAGGATGTGTTCATCTAAAGCTGATAAAACAATATTATATTTAGTTTGGTCTTGAGTAATGTTCGCAACATCAAATTGCGCTTCCAGTTGAAAAAACCACAAATTTGGCTTGTTCCGCAAAAACGAAGGCGGCTTAACCGCCACGCGATTAATTTCCGATGACTCAGCAGAAACGTTTTCATGACTTCGACCTTCGCTACTCCGATTCATGATCGCTAGTACGTAGAGTGTTGTGAAATCCAAAGTAGTAATCTCATCGGATGTAGAATTCAACACAAAATAATTCCATTAGTTTACTTTTGAAACATCGCTTTTAAAGTCCGTTAGTCACCACTTTGGCTAAATGGTATGGGTTGGTGAAAGATATTAGATATCAACGATGCGTGTTCAAAATATTGTTGCTATTCATTAAAATGATGTTTCTTAATCATAAAAGAGTAAATAACTTTTAATGTTGCTTGTTACTTGCTAAAACATACGAGATGCATAGTAATACGATGTTCTACAGAAAAGTAAGCAATATTGAAATATATCAAGTGTTGCCAAACGACAACAAAGAAATCAAGAGTTAAATTAGTTCTCTTCAGTTCATGCAGCCACAGGGGAATGCATATTACAAGGGTGTTTTAATTCCAACATGACAAGTTTTAAAAATTATTGATAAAATTACTTTATTGAGCTTGGTGGAGATCTCCCCACCAATCTTTATTTCTTATTGAATTTTTAGAAAATGACTTTTTTTTATAAAACTAGAGATTTTAGCTTTCTACCAAACTTTTACATTTTGAATCAATTTTTTTAGATATTTTACGATTGTTTGGCGCAGTTTGGCCAAAGATGGCTCTTGCGCCAAAAACTCCAACACTCACTCACTCGACGTAATTGAATAGATAAAATTTCTAAAAATGGAGATCGAATGCCGTAAATCAGAGAGTTTGCTAAGCGCCTCGAATGAGGGAAGGAAAAAATCCATAGCTCTAAACACAGGCAAACAGTGTCTTGCGATAATCAAAACATTTCGGGCGACAGACAGAACAAAAGTCATATTCCGTTGAATAGTAATTTATCGAGAACCTTTGAATATTTGACGCCAGTCGTGGAAAAGAAATGTATATACGTCGGCAGCAATAAGCATGTTTCCGATTGTGAAGATTTAAGCACAGATGAAAAAGATTCTGAGAAAGAAAGGGCATTGGTTTTTATGCTTGGAACAAAACCATAGAATTGGGAACTGTAAGAAAGAAATGTGTAAAATTGTAATAAAAACAAAAACCGTAATCAATCGCTTTGTTTTCAATTAGAGAAAAAAAAACCGTGACCCTGATGTGGAGAATAACGTAGTTTCTGCAGTTTCCCATCAAAACTATAGTATTAAAAATAAATAAGCAAACGCTCAATGTGTTCCGTACTTATACAAACGTGTACTTCATGTGTTCGTTCCCCTCTAGATGAAGAAACGGTCTCTTATTAGATAACGGTAGTATGAGAAGTTTCATTACTCGAGAAATTTCTCGACAGCTTAAACCCCCTCCGGGGGCTCACCTTCTTTAGGTGAGTACGGGTGTGACAATCCCGAGGTGCCCTAGCGATCTTTTCCTTTTCCCAAGGGGTTTACCGTCTTTGGTAAAAACGGGTGTCACGTCCCCGGTAACCCTAGTGATCTTTCTTTGTATTCGACCCTCTTGTCATCCAATTCATTCTTTCTCTTCCTGTCTAGACCACAGATAAATAATTTTTATATACACATGAGTGCTGCTCAACTTTTCTTTACCTTTGATTGAATTATGTAAATCATTTTTACTAACACGGTTTAGTTTTCATTTTGTAAAGTATTAATTTGGTTTCATTTGTTGTTTTCTGTATTTTTGTTATTTTAGGTAATTGGATATTTGTTTTTTTTTAACTACGTTGGTTTTCCGACCCTCATGTTTGCCGTGTGCGGCGTCCCGTAAGGAGGAAAATGGTGTCCTGGGGATACCATTGCGTTCCCTTTGGCCCACACTTCGCTGTAGACGGGAGGCAGCCCGCTCCTGTCAATCGGCTGGTGATAAGTCTTTTCGGAGACATTGCTGTAGGGTTAGTGCTGCAGATAAGGGGTGGGCAGGTTTACCCGTTAAATCCTCGCCCTGATGCTGTAGCACTATATTCTGGGTGTACTCCAGGTAAGAGCCGTGCCTGGCGTTTGCCAGATGACCGGCACACTGCCTCCCTTGTTGGACTCCGTGGTGGGTGGAGGCACGCCAGGACGAAGTTTTTCTCACAACTATGGATCCAATGCTGAAGTGCCCGGGTAAAGGCCTTGTTTTACCCACATTAACCGTTGATCAAATTGCAACATATTCACGATTTTTACTAATTTCTATGCCAAATAATCAAATGTCTACCAAATCTTTTTCGCAATTCATAAAGCTTTAATAGGAATAGGTGGTGAACCGAAATCTATAAAACGATTGAGGTCCAGGGATCTACTTATCGAAACAAATTCTGCTGTACAAAGTCTTTTTTTACTTGCCAAAACATTTCTCAATTCTCCTGTAAGTGTAAGCCCACATAAATCTCTCGATACATCCCGTGGTGTCATATCTGAACCTGATTTGTTGACCACCTCTGAAGCGGAAATCTCGAGGGGTTTTCCGACAGAGTATAATAGAGTTCCGAAGAATCACAATAAAAAAAGATGCAAATATTATTCCAACCAAACACTTAATTTTAACCTTCAATAGCCCAAAACTACCCACATCCATAAAAGCTGGCTACCTCAATTGTAAAATACGCCCATACATACCGAATCCTCTGCGCTGTTTTAAGTGCCAGAGGTTCACAACTTACATGCTCTAGATGTTCATCTGTTGGACATGCTTCCACAGATCGCATTCTAGAGCTTAAATGTATGAACTGCTCTCAACCTCATTCAGCCGATTCAAAACTGTGCCCAAAATGGAAAACTGAAAAAGAAATACAAACAATTAAAACCAACAAAAAATATATCATATGTAGAAGCCAGAAAATTAATAGCCCCACATTCATTTCAAACCTATGCCCAGGCTGCTAAAACACTAACTGTAAACAATTCCTCACAAACGCATGAAAATATTTCCAAAATAGTTTGCCCCCCATTAAAATTGTTACAACCTATAATATCCGTTCCAAAACCAATGCCATCCAGAATTCCTACAGTTAACAAATCATGTACCTGAACTCAAGCACAACTCGTACCATCCTAATCTTCTGTTACTATTGCATCAGATTCTCAGCCACCTATTCCTTTGTTTACTAATGCTCCCTCCACGTCCAATAGTGTTCTTGAATCTGTTGCATTATCCTCATCGAAACAAACACCTTCCACTTCTACCTGCCCCATTTTTACAGTCTCGTCCGCCACATCTACTAGTCTATCTACCTCCGTTGCATCAGCCTCATCCAGTAAAGCACTTTCATCTACAGTATCAATGTTGACACCTTTTTCAACTGAAGCAAGTCCTATTCTTACGACTCTAATACCACTACAACCAATACCATATCTTCCATATCCCAGGCTTCAAAACCTCGTAAGAAAAAGCGTCCATGTAAAAACAATACAAAACACAATATTGAAATAAAGATGGCACCGCATCAACCCAGAAAACCGGCACCTTAATGAATATACTACTGATGAGGAAGATATGATTATGTACGACGTGGCGGGGGGGGGGGAAGAGGTATATGAACCGAATCCTAACTACACGTTTAAAAACGGGAAACTTATATTACAAAGGAGATTTGCTTTTAACACCTACTAAAAGAAGAAACTGACTTTTTCTCAATGATACTTATTGAACTTGGTATGGAATCTCCCACCCCAGCCGATCAGATACAGAAACGATATAAATTTTTTAAAATAAAACCTAGATTGTGTAATTTTAAACTTTTCCTTACATTCTTTCGTTTATCTGTTTTTTAAGAGGTCTGTTATTTTAGGATCCTGTCTGACTTGGTGGGGGGAACCCTCCACCAAAATTTGTTCTACTTTTAATCATTGGAAAACAATTTTTATGCGATTTGAAATTTTAACTTATTGAAACTGCATTTTCAGTATTTTTATATAGATATTTTATCCTATATTTAAAAAATTGTTTGGCGCAGCATAGCCAAAATTGGCTCTTGCGCCATAAAACCCAACAATTACTCGACAGCTTAAACTTCTGTTAGGAAAGAAACTATCTGTATATTCTTCCGGTGCTGAACGAGCTACCGAAAAAACATAGAATGTAGTAAAAGTAATAATTGAGAATCGAGAGGAGCCGACTTTTAACATAGAAATTGAAGTGTTGGAAACTGATCAAATAACTGCAACTAACATACCCGTACGAGATATTTCAAAAATAAACAATTGAAAGGATTAAAGCTTGCTGATTGTTACAATTTTAGAAATAACAGGATGTGTTTTTGAGTGAGTGCCGATTATTATGACGCCGTATTAAATAGAATAAAAAGGTTAAAAGATAAACTAGTAGCCACCGAAGCTTTGTTCGGTTGGTGTATCCTAGGAAAAACTGATATGACAAACACAATCCTGAGAATGAAAATAGTCGTTGAAGGAAAAATAATTTCGGATCAATTAACAAAATTTTAGAAGTTGGAAAACTTGGCCATTGAGGCTAACGCTCCAGAAAATGTTAGTGATGATAAAACCTTGAAAGAGTTTGAATCTGAAATTTCATTTTCCGACAACAGATGCAGCCTTGGGCTTCCTTGGAAACCGTGAATGAAAGAACAGTTGCAAGATAATCATACGGGGTTGCCCTTAAGAGATTCAAGGGGCTACAATCCAAATTTCGGAATGCCCCTCTTTTCTTTTTAATGAATATAGAACTGTATTAGAAGAATATCAAACTGTAAATATAATTGAGTGACGAACGCGAATTAAAGGAAAATAAAACATTATTTTATTTGTGTGTGCTACATACGGCAGTTATTCGCGAAGATAAAACGAGTAAATTGCATACCGCTTTGATGCGTCTTCCCATGCCAAAGGACAACTCTCCTCAAATGACTATTTACGTATTGGTCCAAATCTAAATCCTGATTTTTCTTTTAGTAAAATTTAGAGAACCGTGTAGCTTTCACCGTGGACATAAAACGGGCCTTCCTTCAGATTCAACTTGATGAAGACGGGGATGTTACCAGATTCTTGTGGTATGGAAAATCCCGATGGTTCTGAAGAACTCGTTCAAAGCTACCGGATGACTCGCGTGTTGTTCGGAGCAAGTTCCAGCCCATTTTTACTTGCTGCAACGATCAAGCATCACCTGAAAAGTACGCAGAAAAATTTCCCAAAACTTGTGAAATGTTGAATTTTTTATACAGTCTGTCAAAAAAGTATTGGGACACGCTACCAGTTCATAGATTTTTAAAGTAATATTTTACTTAAACATGCAAATGAAACAAAATAAGAAGTAAATGTTATTTTGGTAAATACAAGTAATAATTTGAACAAAACTTATATTGATGCACTTATGTTTAAAATTGAAAAATAAAAGAAATAGAGTTAAGGTGTCTCGGGTGTTAAATGTTTCGAGAGCATAAAATATAAACAATTTTCGAATAGGTATAATTCTTTGAGATTAAAAATAAATAATTCGATTCTTTTACACATTTTTTATAAGGGAAAGGGATTTCAAAAAAGTGTAAAATGTTTAAAATATAATCATAATTTTACAAATTATAAGCATATGAAAATAAGAAATATTAATTAAGTTTTACGACGCGCATGATATTTTCCACAATAATACGTCTAATTACTAGCAATAAGTTGATTTATAAAGTTAAATGTATCCTTATTACACTGTAGTATTTTTATATAAATAGAACACAAAATAATACTTTTATTTTTAAAAAATACATTTTTAAATTTATTTAAAAAAATTCAATTTCTTTTTGTTTTTCAAAAATATACATGCATATAATACTAAAAGTACTAGGGTTTAAAGACCATGATATATTTCATAACTCTACAAAGTTTTATGCATCAAAGTGTAATAGTTTTTAAAACACAATGCGCGTAAGTGAAAAAAACACAAACTGAGAAAGGCTTTAAACTTAATTTGAGAAAATAAATTTTGAAACTTGCGCATTAAATGCTCCAGGGTCTTATGTTAGCCCTTCCTGTTGCTCAAACACCTCAATTTCCTTAGTCTTTTTAATTTTCTTGGCTCGCTGGTCTTCAAAAGATGACGCAAGGCTTTTTTTTCCTGACAAAGATTCGACGGTTGTCACGTTCGGACGCTGATATGCAAACATTTTTATTCCTTTTTAAGACATAATTTCTCTAATACAGTAATGAGTATTTGACTTCCATCATTAAAAATGCTGGTGGCTAGATTTGCAGCAATCTGAAGACCAGAACCAATCGTCTTGGGACAAAACTTCCAAATTAATGAATTTAAACTTTCATTTGGATTCTGCGTCTTACCACCTAAACATTTCTTCAGGAGTGTAGGATGAGATAAGTCTGCAAATACAGGTTTAATTGCATCTCTAACTGCTTTAGCAATGAAAGTTTTGAGTTTGTAAGTTTTTAAATTATTATTAATTGCAGCTTTATACTTACACCATGTATTTGGAGTTGCAGGACAAAACCAATGCTTCGGTTCATCATCAGTGCTGCAAGAATGACCCCAAATGGTTTTCCGCATTTCCTGTACACTAGTAGAATTGCATTGAATAGCATTACGATAGTAATGCGCAAGCTTATCAAACTATCAGTTAACCTACCTTTACCGCCTATAGTTTTACCATCAGATAATTTCTTTTTTACCATATACTTCCTAAGTCTTGTACCCATTCTCTTTTGCACATGGCCTACACATTCTATTTTCTGAATAAGATGGTCATCACCGTATGGCTTGTTTCAGAAAAGGCATTGAATGTTTTTGTGTCGCCATCTCCTATATAGTTCGAATATTTCCGGTTGTGAAGCTTTTGTGATCGATTAAAAATCCTCAACATCCCATCAACCTCCATCTTGCCAGCAGAGCCATGAAATCTTATGCGCTCTTTGCCATTTTTTGTACTTTATACCAAACTTTATTCCCTTATAACTGTCGCATACTTTGCAAAATGAGGACAACATTTCACGATCCAAAACCTTACCTGTCTCGGCCCCTATAAACAGTATATACTCCAATCAACGATGATTGTCCTCTCGTCTTCCAGGTCCCATCACCACATACCGTTAAAAGGTTATCAGGTGACGAAGAAGCTTCTTCGACAGCTGCCCTTTTAATGCTTTCTTCGGCCACTTCCTTCGTAATAAGTGAAAGTTTAGTATTGATAACATCATAGGATTTTTGTTCAACAGGATTAGGAAGACTCATCGCAGCACAAAAGGTTTTTAATGACTCTAAACCTTGGCTATATATATATATGCATCGGGCATTGCTAAAACAGATCGTCGGTTAATTTCTGGAACAATTATTTTTACTCCCCGTATTTTCACAGCTTGAAATAACACAAACACTTCCACAGTTTTTACAATTTATTTCAAAATTTGAACATAAACCACGAGTTGATTTTTCATTGATTGTTAATGGTTTATGACATTTTAAACAACATGACACTGACAAAATAGAGCTAAAGGTTGAAATAAAATCAGAAATACGATATCCTTTGAAGTTTTCACTTACCTTAACAAGATTTGACTTTAATGAAGTCTGAATTGAAAGTTTTTTACTTGAAGCATTTCCATTTCGGCACACTTTAATTTTTCGTTTCTGCACACTTCCTGATATCTTTCATATCTGCAACATGTGAATCACTTACCTTTAAATATTTATTTCCTCTAAATCTTTTCTTGGGGCATTTGCCCGATGGTCTTTTCTGAGTATTCATTAATCAATTATTCATCCATTTGTATAAAACAAGTATCTTCGATTTAGATAAGTGTTTTCAAAAAACGTGTGCTAAAATAAACACGACAGAATCAAAATACAACGGAATGAATGTGTTGAGTTGCAAGCTACCTTCTGATCCACTCAAGCGTTTAAAATATTTCATGAGGCTTATTAAAAACAGAAATGAAACGTATGCATAAATCAAGAATAAGTGGGAGTGGCATGTGTCCATTTAAAAGCTGTTATGACTAAATTGCTGTTTTGAATTTTTTGAATAATTTTCGAAGTTTTTGAAGTATAGCCACGTGGTTAGTATCAAAATGTTCAGAAGAAAGTGAAGAACAGCATATAATTTTTTTCGAAAAATCAAAAGGTTCACACCCCTGAGACCCCTTAAGAAAATGTGCTCAAAAAATTAAGAAAAACACAATTCAAACTTAGAAATTAATATCTTGTTGGGCTGTCCTTGCTTTTTATGACCTCCCGAAGACTATTTGGCATGGATTAGATCCTTTTTTTGCAAAACGATCTATCTATTTTGGTTCACTTTTCGACCAAATACTTTTAAATCCTGACTGTTAGAAATTTGGTGCTCGTATAATTTTCGCTGCAAATATTCCCACACATGTTCAATGGGATTAAGGTCCGGACTTTGTGCAGGAATCTTAAGAACAATAGGACAGTGGTAGAGGACCCCTAACTTGCAGCTATCTACAGTATGTTTCGGGTCATTATCTTGTTACAATTTAAAGTGTCCTGAGATTCCCACCTTGCTCGCACTTTGCTTTAAATTTCGCTTGAGAATGTCAAGATAGACATATTTATTAATTATACCATCAATAAAATGCAAGTTCCCGAAACCAGAGATTGCCATGCAGCCCAGACAATTTGATTACCCCTCCGTATTTGACATTATGCAGTAAATTTTTGATATGCTTTGCGTATTTGATTTCCGCCAAACCTTTTGCTTACCATCTGATGCGAAAATGTTATATTTGCTTTCATCAACACAAATAACGTTTTCCCAACATTATGTTTTCATTTTTTGGCTGCCTTTCGTACATTTTAACAAATGTCGACCTAGCTTTTCTATTTGTTTTGCTGATGTAGGGCTTTCTTTGAGGTACTCTGCCATGTGTGTATGATACGTATGTTTTCCTGAAATATTTCTGACAGTTTCGAGATTTACTGGTTTTCCGAACCTACTTTTACATTGCAAAGTCATTGTTACAGCACTAGTTCTTGGATTAATGTGGACTTCTCACAATCCACCTCTCTTAACGTTCATTAAATATCCTTGGACTCCCTGATCTTTGTTTGTTTTCAAAACTATTTGTTTTCTTGAACCTGTCCATGTTAAAAACAGTAGACTTAATTTCAAGTTTTTTCCTATGCAGCGGATTTCCCCTCTTTCAAATGACTTATTAAGAGATTTCGCTCAATTTTTTTTTTCAATAAATAATCTTGTCTGTTGAAACGCTTATGTTTAAACTTCTAGTCTAAAAAAAGTGGTGTGAAATAAAATTCTGTACATTTGTTAAATTTCTCATTTCAAAAGTGTCCCAATACATTAACGCCAGTGTGCCTTTGAATTATATTTGAAAAGCTAGATTAAATTAATTCCATAATACTAAAAAGATTTTCCTTGTAATACTGCACACCAAATGTTAAGAAATATTTCTTAATTCATTTTGTTTTTGTGTGATAAATATTTTATAAATGGCCTTGCAGTTATATACATGCCAAGTGTCCCAATACTTTTTTATTAGCGACTGTATGTGCTAATATTTTCTTTAGTGTATGCAGAGCAGCTTTGTGAATTAGCTGGGTGGGGTGCTTTACAGTTTGTACAATTTGCAGGGTTAGTGTTATCTCCTATATGGGATACTCTACAATTTATGCACTCTGCTGTTTTTTGGCAGAATTTGGATGGATGCAGAAAACTAAAGCAATTACACTGTCTAGGGTTATCAATTAAGATTTTAATACGGTGGATAATAAACCAGAGTTTTGTCTTTTGGTAAGTTAGTGCCTAATGTGTAGATATTAAAATTGGAGACAGAACTTCAGAGATTAATTCTTTTCTTAAGGAAACTTCTAATTTCTATTATCTTGATATCATTAGTTCCTTGTAGCTCTTTGGCCGTCAGAGGTATGTTAGTTGGGATATTATACAAAAGAAATTTGGAAGTAAATACTTTCCATAATACTTTCGCATTAACAGCGATGTTTAAAAAGTGGTGTCTACACCTAAAATTTGTGAAACACACACAGGATCCTTGGTGAATTTTATTTTTCCGTTTCGGGTAAGCGATAAATCAGATTTTTTCGTGTCGTGAAAATATTCCCTTTATTTCAGTGTATAGTAAGTAGGGGGATGCAATTTGGTAACTGAGCTGTATTTATTTCATTTTCTAGTAGAACATTTATTTCAGTTACTTTTCGTTGTCCCGCTCTGATCAACTCTTTATCACTTTTAATGGTTCGGAATAAAGGTTCCTAAATCCATTATGTTTTCCCTTAGAGTTATATTTGGTTCATCCATATCCTTGATTAGAAATTTTGAGTGACTCGGCTTGAGACGCTGCAATATATTAAAAGTAATATATAAATGGGTTATTGACCATATTCCACGGAAATATTGAAGTAATAAATAAGCTTACCGTTGTGTTCAGCAATAATAAAACTATCAAATTAAACGTTAAAAAAAGGCAAAGAAGTTGGTCTTCCAAACTCCAATTTCACCTTCCTCGCAAAGTACGATCCTAAAGAAACTCAGACGCGCTATCGGAGAAACCAAAAATGCCAAGGAAAGCAGTTCAACCTTTCACACCAGTAGCAAACCCCTACTCGCACTTGATAGTATTTTAGAATTTGTAACAGGTTTCAGTATGCAATTTTTCATTGAAGAACCGAAATTTTGCTGCAGACAATTTTTCTTGCACCTTAGTTTCTAACCTTGGAATTTTTGTTTAGATTCCTCTCAAAACTATTTGTAATAACAGTTTCTGCACTTGATAGTATTTTAGAATTAATATTTTGATCCAATTTCTTTATGGGAATGTTCTTTTTTTTTAAAGCAGTCTTGGAGCCATCTCTAGAATAGTTTGTATATTTGATTCTAATATTTAGGAGTCTTTTTCTTCACTTTCCAATGATGAGTCATCATCACTGGAATCGGCTGATATAACATTAAAACCGACATCTGAAGAATTATGAGTAATGTCTTCAGGCATTAGAATCATCTACATTGTACAAAGAACTCGATGCAATATCAGGATTTTCAAAATTCGGGCTAAGTTCATGTGCCTTGGCCATAAATTTTTGTATTTTCTGATAAATTGACGAGCTTTGAATTTCCTCCGATCAGATTAACTCCCACTAGAAAATACTTCGTATTCACTTAGAGCTTCAGCCAAAGTTTCAAAAATTCCCTCATCCTCGAATATTTCGGCAGTATTTTCCAATTAATTTTTAGAAATTTTACTTTTTTTTTTGGCCTTCGCTTTGTGATTCAACTGTTTGGATGTCATTGGCATATTTTTAAAAAAATTAGCTTTTGACACTTTAGAATAAAACTTTACAGAACATTAAAAATTCAAACAAATTAAAGGTTTAACTAAAGCTACATCTTCATCTGAAGTGTTTTGGGAATAAGATTTCCAACTTTTCCCAAAGGAATATACCTAGATTTGAAAGAGCTTGATTTTGGAGAATTTACATCAGTGGGTTTATTAGAAGAAAGCTTTCGTTTCTTGGGAGGTCTTGAATTATTTTTGGCTTTACACAATTTTTTCTTCATAACGTTTTTTTTTTGTTGAAGTACCTTCGATAGAGTAACGAATAAAAACTAATCAAAATATAAAAGTATTAAAGAGGAACGGGGATATCAGTTAAGACAAATCTACTTAAAATAAATCTAAACACTTGCGAGTTTAGTTTTGGACATTACGTTGAAAGTAAAAGTTATTGAAAGATTAGAAGTGAACACAGATTAATTTCCCAATTCAAAAAGGCGGGATCATTGCCCGAAGATGAAAATGAAGTGACTTTTCATTTTATGCCAACCGACACCTCTAACATTTTAGTTAAAATTGATTTAGTCCAAGTCAGGGAGAAGTAAGCGGGAAAGATGTAGCAATCGGGCCTTTGGGGTTCCCTCCTTAAAGGAATTTTAGTAAAGTTTAAGTTAATTTGTTTCTTGGTGCCGTAAAATTAATTCTTCCTTTATTCCAATAAAATCTTTTATTAAGGGAACAGCAAATTTAAATGTAAACATATAATTTTTTTAAATCTTGTTGAGTACATATACTACTACGCCAAACGGTTATTTCGTTCCCGCTTGACAACACCAAAGAATACTTTTTTTACTGAACTCTGCATTACTACTTGGGCATGCGCAGATATCTTGCTTCTTCAAAATTAACTACTTATAAGAGAGTTCTTTCTGTTCTTGATTGTGTATGCTGCTTTTGTGTGTCTCGCGTTATTAAAAAAAACTCTTAAACAAAGCAGTGCGTTTAGTTTACTAGATTATATAATATTGATAAATTGGATTCAGATAATATGAACCACCGATGCAAAGAAAGAATTGAAATTTGGAAGACTATATAGATACTAGAATGAAACCTTTGAGGACCACGCCTATTATGGTGCATCTGGACGGAAAGATTAGAAGATTAAAGGTAAAGGCCTTTTATGATTTGAATAGAACTTTGTTTTGACTATATTTGAAGATTGATATTGTTATATCGAGTAACTGTATTTTATAAAAATGGATGATACAAAAAAATTGGAAAAAAACACAGAGCTGTTAATCGTACAACAGTACCCCATCAGGGGGCTCACCTTCTTTATGTGAGTACGGGTGTCACAATCCCGAGGTACACTAGTGATCTTTTCCTTTTCCCAAGGGGTTTACTGTCTTTGGTAAACTCGGGTGTCACGAACCCGGGATACCCTAGTGATCCTTCTCTATTTTCGACCCTCTTATTTATTCAATTTTCCCTTTTCTTTTCCCGTCTAGACTACAGACAGTTTTTCGAAATCTACATGTACAAAAGTATTGATTAATTTTTTATTAGATTACTCTCTATATTCGTTATTAATACTATATTTTTCGTTTTGTATTGCGTTAAATTCGTTTAATATTTTTTTTCTACTCTTTATTTTGATGTTCCTACTATTTCTTTTTTTCTTACAAACAACGTTTGTTTTCCGACCCGCATGTTTGCCGTGTGCGGCGTCCCGTAAGGAGGAAAATGGTGTCCTGGGGATACCTTTGCATTCTCTTTGGCCCACGCTTCGCTGTAGGGTGGCAGGAGTGAGCCCGCTCCTGTCAATCGGCTGGTGATACCTCACTCCGGTGTCCCCGGAGAGACATTGCTGTAGGGTTAGTGCTGCAGATAAGGGGTGGCGGGTTTACCCGTTGGATCCTCACCCTGATGCTGTAGCACAATATTCTGGGTGTACTCCAGGTAAGCGCCGTGCCTGGTTTTTGCAAGATGACCGGTACACTGCCTCCCTTGTTGGACTCCGTGGTGGGTGGAGGCACGCCAGGATGAAGCTTTGTTCACGCTTATGGATCCAAGTCAGATGTGCCCGGGTAAAGGCCTTATTTTACCCAATTTAGACGTAGAAAAAATTGCCACTCATACACGATTTTTACTTATTTCCATGCCGAATAATCAAATGTCTACCAAATCTCCTTCCGCAATTCATAAAGCTTTAATAGGAATAGGCGGTGAACCGAAATCTATAAAACGATTGAGATCCGGGGATCTACTTATCGAAACGAATTCTGCTTTAGAAACGAAGTCTTTCTTACTTGCAAAAACATTTCTCGATTCTCCTGTAAATATAAGCCCACATAAATCTCCTTATACATCCCGCGGTGTCGTATCGGAACCTGATCTATTGACCACCTCCGAAGCGGAAATCCTCGAGGAGTTTTCCGACCAGGGTGTAATACAGGTCAGAAGAATCACAATAAAAAAAAAAAGATCCAAATATTATTCAAACCAAACACTTAATTTTAACCTTCAATAGCCCAAAACTACCCACATCCGTAAAAGCCGGATACCTGAACTGTAAAATACGCCCATAGATACCGAATCCTCTGCTCTGTTTTAAGTGCCAGAGGTTCGGGCATTCCCAAACTTCCTGCCGTGGACAACTTACTTGCTCTAGATGTGCATTTGTTGGACATGCTTCCACAGATTGCATTCTAGAGCTTAAATGTATTAACTGCTCTCAACCTCATTCAGCCGATTCAAAACTGTGCCCAAAATGGAAATTAGAAAAAGAAATTCAAACAATAAAAACTAACAAAAATATATCATACGTAGAAGTGCGAAAATTAATAGCCCCACAACCATCTCAAACCTACGCTCAGGCTGCTAAACCATTAACGGTAAACAATTCCTCAAAAACAGATGAAAATATTACCAAAATAATTTGCCCAACATTAAAATTGTTACAACCTATAATATCCATTCCAAAACCAATAATGCCATCCAGAATTCCTACAGTTAACAAATCATATACCTCAACTCAAGCAGAACTCATACCATCCACATCTTCTGTTACTATTGCATCATCATTAGATTCTCAGTCACCTATATTCCTTTGTTTACTAATACTCCCTCCACGTCCAATAGTGTTCTTGAAACTGTTGCATTATCCTCATCGAAACACCTTCCACTTCTACATGCCCCATTTCTACAGTCTCACCCGCCACATCTACTAGTCTATCTACCTCCGTTGCATCAGCCTCATCCAGTAAAGCACTTTCATCATCTACAGTATCAATGTTGACACCTTTTTCAACTGAAGCAAGTCCTGTTCTTACGACTCTAATACCACTACATCCAATACCATATCTTCCATATCCCAGGCTTCAAAACCTCGTAAGAAAAAGCATCCATGTAAAAACAATACAAAACACAATATTGAAATAAAGATGGCACCGCATCACCCCAGAAAACCGGCACCTTAATGAATATACTACTGATGAGGAAGATATGATTATGTACGACGTGGCGGGGGGGGGGGGAAGAGGTATATGAACCGAATCCTAACTACACGTTTAAAAACGGGAAAACTTATATTACAAAGGAGATTTGCTTTTAACACCTACTAAAAGAAACAGACTTTTTCTCAATTATACTTATTGAATTTGGTGGGGAATCCCCCACCCCACCGGTTCAGAAACGATATAAAATTTTTTAATAAAACATAGATATTATTTTGTAAACTTTTCTTTACACTCACTTTTTCATTTAACTGTTTTTAAGATGTCTGTTATTTTAAGATCCTGCCTGACTTATGTGATGGGGGGAAACCCCTCACCAAAATTTGTTCTACTTTTAATAATTGAAATCCAATTTTTATGAGATTTGAAATTTTAACTTTTGTTGAAACTGCGTTTTCAGTATTTTTAGATATTTCATCATATATTTTAATATTTTAACGAATGTTTGGCGCAGCATAGCCAAAATTGGCTCTTGTGCCATAAAACCAAACACTCACTCAAGTACAGCAGTCCATAAAAACTATGAATAAATTAGAAAAAGAATTTGATTCGCAATCTGATCTTTTACAAGAACATTCTGATTATTTAAATGAACATTAAAAAAAAATTGAGAGAACTAGAGAGATAAGATCTAAAATATTATTCAAGTAGAAGAGGAATCTATGCAAGCTGCATTGGAATATGAAAATTTCTGTGTTAGATTCTCAACTTTAATTTTAGAACACATCTATATTTGATCCTAGTGTATCGTCGCAAACAACATGGAATGATCAAAATGATTCGTTTAACAATTCGATTAATGGATCTTCTAACAGGAATGCTAATTCTGTTCGTTTTCCCAAATTACAAATCGATAAGTATTTCGGTTATCTTTGTTTATGATTTGAATTCTGGAATACATTTCAAATCTCTAGACAAAAATGAAACATTAACAAAAGTAGATAAATTTTCGTATTTAAAGTCATTATTACGAGGAGCGGCCGGTAATGTAGTAAACAGGTTCGCCTCTTCTGATGATAATTATGACAATGCATTGATATATTATTATTATTTAAGGAAAGGTTTATGAAAGAAGAAATAGTGGTTAACGCCCACATGTCGAAACTGTTGAATCTTTATCCTGTATAGGATTTAAAAAAAATGTAATTCGGTTAAGGAAGTTATACGATATTTGTAAAATACAAATTAGAAGTTTAGAATCACTTAAGGTAACATCTGGAATGTACGGTCATTTACTGCAGACGATTCTCCTCGAATTACTACAAGAATATATGGTCTTTGATTTTAACAGAAAAAAAAGAGGACAGTGCATTCGACGTAATTGATTCCACAGATTGCAGTCTGGAGCATTCTGTGCATGCCTTAATTGTTCACAGCCTCGTTCCTCCGACTCAAACCCCTCAGGGGGCTCACCTTCTTTAGGTGAGTACGGGTGTCACAATCCCGAGGTGCCCTAGTGATCTTTTAATTTTCCCAAGGGGTTTACTGTCTTTGGTAAACACGGGTGTCACGACCCCGGGATACCCTAGTGATCCTTCCCTATATTTCACCCTCTTGCTCGTCATTCAAATTACTTTTTTCTTCATTTCCCGTCTAGACCACAGACATGTGTTTCATAAATAAGCACATTTAAATTATTGAATTTCTTTATTTTTGATAAGATATTATTGTTATTAACACAATTTGGTTTACATTTTGTAATGCGTTTATTTAGATGCACTTTGATATTTTATTTTCTTTACTTTTGATATTCGTACTTCGTTTTACTAACACCGTTGGTTTCCCAACCCGTACCCCCTCAGGGGGCTCACCTTCTTTAGGTGAGTACGGGTGTCACAATCCCGAGGTACACTAGTGATCTTTTCCTTTTCCCAAGGGGTTTACTGTCTTTGGTAAACTCGGGTGTCACGAACCCGGGGTACCCTAGTGATCCTTCCCTATTTTCGACCCTCTTGTCATTCAATTTTCCCTTTTCTTCTTTTCCCGTCTAGACTACAGACAATTTTTCGAAATTTACATGTACAAAATTATTGATTAATTTTTTATTAGATTACTCACAATATTCATTCTTACTATATTTTTCGTTTTGTATTGCTTTAAATTCGTTTAATATTTTTTTTTCGACAATTTATTTTGATGTTCGTATTATTTCTTTGTTTTCTTACTAACAACGTTGGTTTTCCGACCCGCATGTTTGCCGTGTGCGGCGTCCCGTAAGGAGGAAATGGTGTCCTGGGGATACCTTTTGCGTTCCCTTTGGCCCACGCTTCGCTGTAGACGGGTGGCAGGAGTGAGCCCGCTCCTGTCAATCGGCTGGTGATAAGTCTTTTCGGAGACATTGCTGTAGGGGTTGTGCTGCAGATAAGGGGTGGCGGGTTTACCCGTTGGATCCTCGCCCTGATGCTGTAGCATTATATTCTGGGTGTACTCCAGATAAATGCCGTGCCTGGCTTTTGCCAGATGACCGGCACACTGCCTCCCTTGTTGGACTCCGTGGTGGGTGAAGGCACACCAGAACGAAGTTTTTCACGTGCCTATGGATCCAATTCTGATGTGCCCGGGTAAAGGCCTCGTTTTACCCAAATTTCATACCATTGAACATATTGCCAGTACTTCACGCTTTTTCATCTTGTCGTTACCCAACAATGAAATGTCCAGAAAATCCCCTTTTGCGATTTTCAAAGCCCTCCAAGCAATCGGTGAACCAAAATCGGTTAAAAATATGCGATCTGGTGATTTACTTGTTGAAACAAAACAGGCTATTCAATCGAAATCTTATCTGTCTGCAAAAACATTGCTTGATTCTACACTTACAGTTACTCCTCACAAATCCCTTAACTCAAGCCGAGGTGTCATATCTGAACCTGACCTGTTGACCACCCCTGAAGCAGAAATCCTTGATGGATTTTCTGATCAGGGTGTTATTCAGGTCAGAAGAATTACGATTAAAAAAGATGCTGCCATTATTCCTACGAAACATTTGATTTTAACTTTCAATAGCCCGAATTTTCCAGGTACAATAAAAGCTGGATACCTTAACTGTAAAATACGTCTGTACATCCCGAATCCTCTGCGCTGCTTCAAGTGTCAGAGGTTCGGACATTCTCAAACTTCCTGCCGCGGTCAATTGACATGCTCTAGATGTGCATCCGTTGGGCATTCTTCCACGGATTGTACACTAGAGCCGAAATGTGTTAATTGTTCCCAAACCCATCAATCAGATTCAAAAGTATGCCCAAAGTGGAAAACTGAAAAAGAAATCCAAGCTATTAAAACCAATAGAAATATATCTTATGCAGAAGCACGAAAATTAATAGTTCCACAGTTAACTCAAACTTACGCTCAGGCTGCCAAATCCTCTACTATAAACAGTGCCACACAGACAGACGAAGATATAACAAAAATAAAATGTCCACCTTTAAATTTACTTAAACCAATTTCATCCCTCCCAAAACCAGATATACCAACATCCACTCCTGCTGTTTCCACATCATCTTCAACCCAAGCACACCTCTTGCCCTCAATCTCTTCAATAGCCACTACAGTATCAGAGCCCCAGCCACCAATTCCTATTTCTGCTGCAATACTTTCCACCACCAACCCTATGTTCAGCCCTATGGAAACTTCATCAAACATATCCGCTTCCACATCCAATTCCTGTACTCAACCCCCTTCGGCATCTATAATACAATATTTAAAAAAGAAAAATCCAAAAAAACGAACAAGAAGGAAAAAGTTTCTACAAAAACTAAACGAAACAGCAATACATATAAAAATGGCACCACATATACCGATAAAGAGTTCTCCCGTACAGACTTCCGAAGAAGAAGAAGAAGAGGACATGCTCATATATGATGTCGAAGCAGAAGCGGACGAAGTAATGGAAAAAAAATATTTAACTCCGACCAAGCACCGGAAGGGACGTGATTGAATCACACTTATCGGACTTGGTGGGGGTAATCCCCACCAAAAACTTGTTATATTAGCAATTTTTACTTAAAATATTTTATATTCGATTTTCTTTTTCTCAACTGTTTTAACCTTATCTGACTTGGTGGGGCGTACCCCACCAAAATCGGATTGTTATTTATTTTTTTGTGTGAGCTTTTAACAATATTTGAGTATTTTAAATGGATTTTTAATATTTTAACGATTGATTGGCGCAGCTTAGCCGAAATCGGCTCTTGCGCCATTAAACCCTACATTCACTCACTCACTGACACGTGTGATGGGGGGAAACCCCTCAACAAAAATTGTTCTACTTTTAATCATTGGAAAACAATTTTTATGCGATTTGAAATTTTAACTTTTATTGAAACTGCGTTTTCAGTATTTTTAGATATTTCTTCCTATATTTTAATAATTTAAACAAATGTTTGGCGCAGCATAGCCAAAATTGGCTCTTGCGCCATAAAACCCAATACTCATTCATTCACCCGTAAGGAGGAAAATGGTGTCCTGGGGATACCTTTTGCGTTCCCTTTGGCCCACGCTTCGCTGTAGACGGGTGGCAGGAGTGAGCCCGCTCCTGTCAATCGGCTGGTGATAAGTCTTTTCGGAGACATTGCTGTAGGGTTAGTGCTGCAGATAAGGGGTGGCGGGTTTACCCGTTGGATCCTCGCCCTGATGCTGTAGCACTATATTCTGGGTGTACTCCAGGTAAGCGCCGTGCCTGGTTTTTGCCAGATGACCGGCACACTGCCTCCCTTGTTGGACTCCGTGGTGGGTGGAGCCACACCAGGATGAATACCATCTCTCTTTCATGGATCCTGAAATTTCGTGCCCGGGTAAAGGCCTCGTTTTACCCACTCTCAACGTTGATGAAATGTCAAAAAATTCAAGATTTTTACTGATTTCCTTACCACATAATGAGACGATGAATAAATCGCCTTTTGCAATACATAAAGCGTTATTAGGTATTGGTGGTGAACCGAAATCTATAAAACGTTTAAAGTCCGGTGATCTACTTATCGAAACCATATCTGCATTACAATCAAAGTCGTTTCTTCTCGCGAAAACCTTTCTTAACTCACCTGTAACTATAACTCCTCATAAATCTCTAAACTCATGCAGAGGTGTCATTTCAGAACCTGACTTGTTGACCGTCCCTGATGCAGAAATCCTTGAAGGATTTTCAAATCAGGGTGTTATTCAGGTCAGGAGAATTACAATAAAAAAGAATCAAGAGTAATTCCGACTAAACATCTAATTCTGACCTTTAATATCCCGAAACTTCCAACAAATATAAAAGCAGGTTATATAAATTGTAAAATCCGTCCATACATACCGAATCCTCTGCGCTGTTTTAAGTGTCAGAGGTTCGGCCACTCACAAATAGCTTGTTGCGGTCAATTAACGTGCTCTAGATGTGCATCCGTTGGACATTCTTCAACAGATTGTAGTCTAGAGCCAAAATGTGTTAATTGTTCCCAATCTCATACATCCGATTCAAAACTATGCCCAAAGTGGAAAATAGAAAAACAGATCCAGGAAATAAAAACAAATAAAAATATATCATATCCTGAAGCCCGTAAATTGATTGTCCCACAAATATCTCGCACATATGCACAAGCCATTAAACCTTAAACTATATCCAGTACTACTCAAACCGATCAAAATATAACGAACGTAATCTGCCCTCCATTACAATGTCTTAAACCCTTACCCTCTGCAAATCAAAAGGCAAGTACATCACCCTCAATGCCTGCAGTCTCCACATCTTCAACTCAGGTACATCTACTTCCTTCCACATCCTCAGAAATACCAGCCATAGCAAATGATCCTCGGCTACCTATACCAATTTCTACTACTACTACCAGCACCACCCCGTTCAGCCCTATGGAAACTTCATCAAATATATCTGCTTCCTCATCCAACTCCCGTACTCGACTCCCTTCTACAGGTATAATACAATATTCAAAAAGTAAACATACAACATCTCGAGCAAGAACAAAAAAGCTACTACAAAAAATAAACGAAACAGCTATGTATATAAAAATGGCACCACACATACCGATAAAGAGTTCTCCAGTACAGACTTCCGAAGAAGAAGAAAATGACATGCTCATATATGATGTTGAAGAAGCAGAAGTTATGGAAAAAAAATATTTAACTCCGACCAAGCACCGGAAGGGACGCGATTGAATCATACTTATCGGACTTGGTGGGGGTAATCCCCACCAAAAACTTGTTATTAGCAATTTTTTACTGTAATATAAAATACTTTGATTTTCTTTTTCTGAAATGTTTTAAATTTGTCTGACTTGGTGGGGTTTGCCCCACCAAAATCTGATTGTTGTTTATTTGTGTGAGGGTTTTTAACTATATTTGAGTATTTTAAATGGATTTTTAATATTTTAACAATTGATTGGCGCAGCTTAGCCGAAATCGGCTCTTGCGCCATTAAACCCTACATTCACTCACTCACCCTATTTCTAATTCAGTACTTACCACCACCAACCCTATGGAAACTTCATCAAATATATCTGTTTCCCCATCCAACTCCCGTACTCTACTCCCTTCTGCAGGTATAATACAATATACAAAAAGGAAACATACAAAATCTCGAGCAAGAACGAAAAAGCTACTACAAAAAATAAACGAAACAGCTATACATATAAAAATGGCACCACACATACCGATAAAGAGTTCTCCAGTACAGACTTCCGAAGAAGAAAATGACATGCTCATATATGATGTTGAAGCAGAAGTTATGGAAAAAAAATATTTAACTCCGACCAAGCACCGGAAGCGGCGCGATTGAATCATACTTATCGGTCTTGGTGGGGGTAATCCCCACCAAAAACTTGTTATTAGCAATTTTTTACTTGAATATAAAATATTTTGATTTTCTTTTTCTGAAATGTTTTAAACTTGTCTGACTTGGTGGGGTGTGCCCCATCAAAATTTGCTTGTTACTTATTTTTTTGTGAGCTTTTAACTATATTTTGAGTATTTTTAATATTTTAACGATTGATTGGCGCAGCTTAGCCGAAATCGGCTCTTGTGCCATTAAACCCAACATTCACTCAAAAGGATCATCTTTTTTAAAACAAATCTCTTATCCCTGACTGATTTGGTTGAGGAAACTACCCATCCAAATCTTTTTGCATTTTTACGTTCAATTGATATTTTACATCAAATATAACTATTTTAGAAATTTTCTCGATCATCAGTTTTATATATTTATGTAAGAGAATAGTGTAGAAATTTTAAATTGTTCATCTTTTTAAAATTTTTTACTCAATCTGGCTTTTTAAAATACATTTTCATGTTTATGTATATATGTTTTTAAACTTTTAATATATATTAACAAATGTGTGGCGCAGTTTAGCCAAACTTGGCTCTTGTGCCATAAAATGTCCACACTCACTCACTCACCTGTCATAGGAGCATGGCCTGTGATGCCAATGCGAAGGACTGATGTCAAATTGACTCGTCTTTGCATTGGTCACACTCGCTTTACACACAGGCATTTGTTGTGGGGGGAAGATGCTCCTCAATGTCCTTCGTGTAAGGTCTCGCATACAGTGCATCACATTTTAATTGATTGCCTAGTTTTTAACCATCATCGGATTACTCTTTTTCATACATAAGTTTTATATCCTTGTCTGACTTGGTAGAAGTAACCCCCCACCAAAATCTGTTTGCTTTTATTTTTAAAATTGGATTTTTATATCTCATTTGACAAAATCATTTTAAACTATTTTGACTTTAATTTTTAAGTATGTGCATGCCTGCATGCACATAGATATATATTTTATATTTCATCTGTATTTTTAAAAATATTTTAACAAACGTGTGGCACAGTTTAGCCAAAATTGGCTCTTGCGCCATTAAACCCTACAATCACTCGCTCACACCCCACTTCGGGGTCAAAATTTAACGCATGATTTTAGAATCACCCTGTATACAAAAGTGCAATCTGTAATTTCAAATAAATTGGATTTTTATATTGCATCCACATTTCTACTAAATTCAAAGTTAAATGCAGCCAGGAAATTATAATTTATATAGACATAAAAAGGAAACATTGTCATAAAACGTGTTTTCAAAAAAGTTCTTTCATCAAAAACCCCTACCTTGCATGTTTTGTGCCCATAATTTTGAAATGTAAACAAACAAGTAATGTGGGTGTAAATTTATTCTTTTACTCTCAGTTCAAGAATTTAAAATATGCATCTTAATTTTTAATGTTTAGAAAATTAATTTAGCACATTGAACATGCTGATTTTGATTGCATTGCTAATAATGTTATCCCATCGTCTGTCAAATGGTTTAATTTGTGACAGATTACCTCTTAAGAGGACATTGCATGATTTGAAGAGAAATCTTTGATTTAATGGTTTTTACAATTCTTTTGCTTGTAACCAATGTATATGGATTATGTAAAACAGATTTTTTGCTCAAAATACTACAAAATAATAACCATTTAATTATTTAAATAAAAGTTAAAAAAATTATGAAGTAATTTTAAAATGCTACTACTCCTCGAAAAATAATTAAAATACATCAAGCTATGTTTAACAAATGGGTTTTCTGCTAGAATAATTATTCATAAAATAATTTTTTTTTTCTTAATGCTTATTGAAAATTCTTTAAAAAATGTGTAAATTCTAATGCAATTATTTTTCAAAAATTAAGTATCGCTTTGATTCAAAAATGCATTCCAACTTTTGTTACTAGTACTAAAAACAATCGGTAAAAAAAAAAAAGCATTTGGCACAATAGAAAAAAAAATTTTAAGAAATGAAGATAAATTTATATTTTTTCTTTCTGAGATAAATATATTATTCATTCATTCAGTTTTACTTGCCATTGGATTGATTGATTTGATTTTTGGAGTTTATTGGCGCAAGAGCCGATTTCGGCTATACTGCGCCAAACATTTGTTTTAATATCTGTGGTCTAGACGGGAAGAAAGAATGAATTGAATGACAAGAAAGAGGGTCGAAAATAGAGAAGGATCACTAGGACTTGCCATTGGAATGTGAATAAAAACTAAAATAAAAGTCATTATAACTCTGAAATTTTTTTACTTAGAGGTTTCAAATTTTGTGAGATAATAGAAAATTATATAAAAACTAATTTAGGGTAAAAGAAGTTTTATTTGAAAATTTGACCGATTTTTATCAATTGAATTGCACTATGCCCCTTTAATATTACATTGAATTTTTTATATTTATTCTAATAACAGATAATTATGTTAGTCTATTCTTTCGATACATTGATTACATCTTTGCTTTTACTTATGAGATAATATATTCCTCTCTGCAAGTGGCATAACAGAGAATATTAAGAACCCCCCTGCAGTTAGGTTTTGCCCCCCCCCCCGATGCAGAGTGTATATTACACCATTGCCTCTCTGGAATATTATAAGTTAATCACCATCAACGTGCAAACCCTTACAATTTTTTAAAGGTTAATAATAGTTATTTAAATACAAAAAAGACATGAGCCTTACACTAGTCGCATACGATGTGTAACACCTGACATGTTATTGTGGTAAATTCGCAATAGCAACTTAAATCCTGAAAAAAATGAATCGAGTATGATTGGAAATAATTTTTTATGGAATAATTGTATCTTTAATGAAAATTTTATTTAATTAACACAAGGAGTAATGCAATTTTTTTAATCAAAAATAATTATTCTTGTTCAATTTTTGAAAGAGCGGTAATGATAATTTATGATAAATAAAATATGGCACATACACTTGTGCTTTCAAAGTATTTAAAAACCGTTGATAACAGTACCACTGTTAGTTGTAGAAACATTTCGATTTGTGTTCATTTCGAGCTTGAGTTCATCATTCAAAAAAGCTATGAGCAGCTCAGCTTTTAGCAAACTGAAGTTAACTTTAAAATCACCCTTCAAAATCATGGGAAGTGAGTAATAGTTTTTTTTAAAAAAAAGAGCAGAACCACCTTCAATATATGGTAAAAGTAAAAAATGCAGAAAATCTTTAATTTTTTGAACCGTTTGATTCGGAGAAATGTATACGACCACTGAAATCCCTGTTTGTCCATTTTCAAATAAGCATTTTGCCGCACATATCTCCACAATATCTTGACTAACAATACCCAGCCCCCTTGTTTGACGATAAGTAATATCTACATGAGGAGCCTTTTTTAAAAATTTTTCTAGCCATCCATTGCTACCTAGAAATTGGGCTATCCCAATGCCTTGGAAAATTGAAGAGTTTTTTTCTAATACAGAACACCTCACACAACATGTGAGGTGTTCTGTTTGAGATAGATCACAACACCAGCTGCTCTGTGGCCTGGTCCTTTAAATTGTACGCAGCAATCGAAGTCAGGTATCGAAACATGTTCGTCATTGTCTAACCACGACTCTGCCTAAAGGACTTAGCTTCTTCCTTGATCCTAAAGTGAGAAAACAAAAACAAAGATCCCATGGCCTAGACCGCAGGGGGTGGAGCCCCTCCCGAATGAAGGAGAAAAAACAGAACTTCACTGAATAGCGCGCGCTTCCCCAACTTCCTGTTACGCATTACTGTCCCTTTTCACGAAATCACTCCCACAAATCTCCAGCAATCGAGAGGTAAGATGTTACACATCAATAACTTGAAAAATAAGCAATTTGTATCAAATTTAAAATGATTTACAGTTGTGCTTTCTATCATGTTCATATTATACAAATATTTATTTGTAACATACAAATTTTTTTTTTTGAGGTGTAACATTAATTTGGAAACTATTAGTATCAAATCAATTAAACAACCAAAATGAGAATAGAAGCTTTTCATGCACATGCCATATATAAACAAGGTATTTAGAAGCATTAATGAAACATGCACTTTAACTAATGAAATGATGCCATACTTATTGTCATTCCCTAAATATTTTAATATGAAAGAATTGCTTATGATTACTAACATAATATAATTTACAGGCACATTAAAGAAAACCAGAAAATAACATATTACCTAAATCTATGTGTTTTAAATAGTGCTGTCTTTACAAAAATGAATAAATATAATTTGAATGGATACAATAGGGGCCCAAAACTAAAATTTCAGAAATCATTTACAGCAGTTAAGTCTTGTTAAATAAAAGTAACAGAAAGGAAAATAGATTTATATTTTGCATTATTTTGTGAATATATATTATGATGCATATTTGATACATTACACATTTTGTAATATAATAATAGGCCTAATGCTTACAAAAAGCAATAAAGCTGTTACAGCAGCTATTAAATTACTAACATGGTAATTATAATGATATACCAGAGATAGATTCCATCTTAAAATTATTTTATTTAACAAATAAACCTACAAAAGTAACAAATAACTATCTTTTCTTATACAAACATGGTTTTAAAGAAATGTTTGGCAACTTTCCAGATTTACATTTCTTTTTCTCTTTTTTCAAATCAAGGAAAACAAACATCTTGTGCTTAGTATTCTATAAATATAAAAGAAAAAGGATTATTTTTGTGTGCATTGAGACTTGTTTCATAAAGAATTAATGTAAACCAACTAAATATATGCAAGATGAAATACTGGATAAATTACAGAACATGTTTTAATTAATTTTTTTATTATATAGAAGATTTTAGAGATCAGATGTCTTATTTTCATTTTATTATACATATATATTTTTTATCCTTTTCGTTTTTTGAAGTGAAAGTAGAAAATTTTTGAAGAGAAAAACACTCCTTTCCCCCAATAACAACGCACACCTGTGGGAGTGAATTTCGTATGTATGTGATTATAGAAAATGTTAGTTGCACGAAATGCAAAATCTTTCATATAATTTTAACGATAATTTGATACTAAATTTTATTAAAAAAAAAGTATTTGCAATGTAGAAAAAGTTATTCTGCAATAACTATCGATATACATTAGATACCGATTACAGCAGTGAGTTATCAGTATTTCGTGGTGTAGCCTATTTATTGCAGCTTTACATTGATATTTGATTGAGCTTATAATAGTCTTAAGCTTTTCCTTTGTTATTATATGATGCCAGGAAACACTTATAACCTTAATTAATTCCATTTATTTCATAGATTCCCTCATTTAGACAAGAATTAGCAAACATAGCCACAAATTTTCAATAGGATTGAGGTCAGGACTGTTTGCTGAATACAGAACAATGATGTTTAGTCAGGAAACAATGGCATTAAATAAAATAGTAGATTGGACACCTAGAAAGATGTGACAAGAAAGTGGTCTTTCCTAGGTCAGAATTGCAAGTTAGGTGGGTGACTACATCTGGAGACTAAACTTTTTGTTTTTGTCGGGAAACAAATTTATATATAATGAAAAACAAAAAAAATAAATAAAAGGTTGATAAAGGTGCACCACATCTGTCGAAGACAGTGGAACAAAAATGCTATGCCTCCAAGATAACATTTTTTTTTTATCAACGGTTATTAGAAGTTATCTGGATGATACTGGTGTTTCTGTCAGTTAAAAAACAATCAAGAGAAGATAAGCAGATGTTAGATTAAGAGATAGAATTCCATTAAAAAAGACTTACCTAAATTTACAGCAGCACTAAAAAAGACTATAGTGGGCAAAGGAACACCTTAATTGGACAAATGATTAGTGGTCACTAGCTATATGGATGTGATGAAACTAAGATATCGTTTTTCGGTAGTGATGGCTGAAAATATGCAAGACGTAGAATAGGAGTAAGGCTACATCCTGACTACATCCAGGCAACTGCTAAGTACCTCCATGTTTTTATGATTTGGTCATTCATATCAATGTATTGTATCATTTACCTTCATATGATCGATGGGACATTGAATGCCAGAAAATACATTGACACCATTCTAGAATCGAAACTTCTACTTTCCATCAGGGATCTATTTACCAATAATGCTTCATTTATTTTCAATAAGACTCTTCTGCTTGACCTACAGTTAAGTAATTTAAGAACTGGTATCATTTTAATAACACTGAATCCTGGCCTGGAAACAGTCCTAACCTGAATCATATCGAAAACTTGTGGCACCATTTTAAAACTCTTGTCCGAATGAGGTATCCATAAAATAAAAGCAAACTAATTGAAACTATATTTGTTTCCTGGCATTATGAATAACGAAGGAAGAGCTTAAAACTATTTTCAGCTCAATGAAACATCGATGTGAAGCTGTAATAAAAAATAAAGGCTACCCACTAAGTACTGATAACTCAGTATCTAATGTATATTGATAGTTATTGCAACATAACTTTTTGCATTGTAAATACTTGAATTTTGTATTGAATTTAGTATCAAATTATCTTTAAAATGATACAAAAGGCTTTGCATTTTGTGGAATGTAACATTTTCTCTAAGCATAGAAACTTAAAACAATAATTTTCAAAAGTATCCACAATTTTGGCCACCACTGTACTTTATACCACCATAAATAAAATAAGCTCCAACAAACCAAATTTTGATGACATACTTTTTTTTGCAATATCCTTTAACATGAAAAAATATTCCACTCTACTTCAGTTTTGTGTTAGGCAATTTTCATTGTAATAGTATATCATAAATGTTTATTTTGATGCCCAACACCTATACCCAAATTAAATTTATATAGGTATTCGAAAAAATGTGGCCAAACTTATTACCTTCAAATAAATTTTCGACAAAAAAAAAAAATTCAAAATACTTGTAAGGTACTTCTACAAATGAATTAGACTCAAAAGATCATTTTAAGGTGAATAATAAATAGCAATATACCCTTTCTGATATACAAGCACTTAAAGAGTATTAAGGCAAATGTTGCAAGATGTATGCATTTATATAGATACAAGGTGGGCATTAAGTCGATCACGATTCACTGGTGGACTGCCAAGGCATGGGGGGGGGGGAGAGACCGCCTGAAGATTAGCAGTTAGTAATTATACTGTAATATTCAAGATTGGTTGACAAAATGCAGAATAAGTCTTCTTGTGACAATAACTATGAGAACTAACTTAAAATGAAAATGCACTTTTTTGTGCATTTTGAATTGTTTTGTAACATTTGATATTGTATTTGGGGTTATTTTTATGTTTGCATCTTGCTTTAAACACAGTCTTAAAAGTGTTTTTTATGTAGGTAAGTGCATATTTCATATTTATTATTGGTATAATAAATATTGTATACCTTATCTTAGCTCACCACAAATACGCCACTAGGTAGACCGCAACACCTCGAAAAAATCAGAAGTATCCCGCACCCTGGAAAAGTCTGCCCACTCTTGATGTAGATACATAGTTTTTTTCTTTTTTTAAACTGTATAAATAATTTTCTTATACCAATAGCTTTAACAAGTTTAAACCTTGTCTTAGATGTAATAAGTATGATATTTTTCATACTCGAACACCAGTATAACTAATTTGAAGGATGATTCAAGATATTTTTAAAAATCAAAATAAAAGTACAGAAAAAAAAACTTACCTCTTTTTCTAATGCAAAACCAAATATTTTCAAATATTTAATGAAGTATTGCAAATCTTCAATCCTGCTTTCTACTTCTGCAATTTTGAGTGTTCCTCTATTGCAAAGAAAAGACAAAATTTGTACTTAAGAGTACATGGTATTATCAATAAAAAAAGTCTTCTTTATAATAGTTTTCAAAAAATTTTGGTTACCCCTTATGTATATGTATAATGTAAAACAGTTTTGTGCTAAAAAAACTACACAAAAAGCTAACCATTTAATTTTTAAAGGAAAATATGAAGAAATTTTAAATTGCTACTTCTATAATAATTGATGTACATACATGAAATATGCTTTATAAATACATGAAACCATGCACAGCAAAAGTTGGTATGGATTGATATTCGTAAAAAACTTTCTATTATGGCTTATTGAAAATTCCTCAAAAAAATCTATAAATTTTAAATTCTACTATTTTTAAAAATAAATATTGCTTTGATTCAAAAATGCATATCAACTTCTGTTTCATGTATGAATAGAAATATAGTTAGAAAAAATATCAAAGCATTTGGCTCACATACAATTGAAAACAAAGTTTTTAAATGAAAATTAAATACTTAATTTTCCACCCTGAGAAAATAGTTTAAAGTTTCTATTTGCCATTTGGATGCGAATAAAAATTAACATTGGATTTTTTTTTAAAACTTAAAACCTTCAAATCGAGAGATTATAGAAATATATAAATCATTTAAGCCAAAAAATTTTTATTTGATTTTTTGATCAATTTTTGTTAATTGAATGTATTGTATGTACCTTAATAAAATACAATGAATTCAAAATTAAACAACATTTACACAATATATTTTCAAAAATGATTTATTTTGTATACTTTTACAAATAATTTGAAACTCCTCTAACTGTAATAAAAGTTAACTTATTTTTTAAAAATATCTAACTAAAATTATACATACAAAACATAGCATATTTTTAAAATGAAGATACTACATTTTATATTGGTATGAGGTATTTTTCTGATTTTTATTTGCCATCAAATACGAATAAAAATGAAAAGTTATAATAAATCAGATTTTTTTTTTTAACTTAAAGCTTTCAAATTTCGTTGGATAATAGAAAAACAAATAGGTTACAAGCATTTGAATTGATTTTTTGTCAATTGAATCATATCATGTCCCCTTAGAAAAATACAAATTCAAAACTAAGCAAACGCAAAATATTTTTTTTAAAAAAAATTATGTGTATTTTTACAAATAATTTCAAATTGCTCTAATTTTAATAAAAGTTAACTTATAACCAATACTCAAAAATAACTCCGGCGGCTAGCTCAAATAATTTTAATTGGTGGTACATTCTAATTGAGCACGGTTACAATTACATAAAAACAGGAAAATACTATAAAAATACAAAGGGGTTTGCGCAGGAGGACATTGGCACATCCTTTCTTCCCTGAGGTGGAAGGCTGACTGGTTAAGTGTTCACATGGCCAGGAGAGGGCGCTCTATTACCATTCGTTACACTCCCCCTCTGGTTCCTAGGTATCGTCCTCGATGAGGAACCAGCAGAGTTGTCTTTCCTGGGTCTTCCCCTTTTTCTGAGAGGCATCACTGGAGTGGCTTCCTTGTCTATGCATGGACGAAGAGCAGATGAATGATAAGGTCCCAGAACCTCATGTGGGTTGTTTGGATTTGCCACTTCATAAGTCGTCGGAGAGCGTTGAGTCACAATAATATAAGGTCCATCTCTTTTAGGCATGAATTTAGCTGTTTTCTTTCGGGCAGCATTGCTAAGGGGGTGAAGGGTTACCCAGACCTTATCACCTGGATGATACAAGGGACCAGAGGACGATGTTTTTTATCATAGAAGGCCTTTCGCTGATCATGTTTCTCTTCAATTCTTGGTTTTGGAATCAAAACAACGGGAGAGGCGTACGGAGATTCACATTCTACTACGATGCCTTGTTGCAGCAGAGAATCTAGCTCTTTCTTCAACAGCTCCTTCCTGGCTGGCTTCATCCGGTAGGGAGGCACTGAAATTGGTCGGTTGTTTTCAGTGTTGATGCTATGTTCGATAAATGGAGTAGCTTCTCCCCCTACTTTGAAGATAGAGTGATGATTTTTCAGCAAGCTATCAAGTTCCACACGCTGAGAACCAGGGAGTTCTTGTCCTTCATCTTCCCGCAAGATAATATTGGAAATATCAATAGGTAACACTGGTAGAAGGTGTGTTACATAATCGACTTCCCCCACGTTAACTTGCTCACACTGCCTTTCAAATATTTTTAGATAGGTGGAAATGTCTGAAGTTTCCACAAATCTGGGTATGAGGTGCTGGATATTTATTTTCTCTGCAGCAGCACTAGTGTTAGTTGAAGAAGTAGCAGTCATGCTTAACTTCATGCGTTCTAGTTCTAAATTCAGTTCGTTTTGTTTTCGTTTGTATTCATTTTCCTCCTTTTCCTCACGTTCTGCCTGAACCCTCGTGTTAATAATGGTTTCTAGAAGAATTTTAGTAAACTGTTCATCGTAGTCTTTCGAAGTAATGATTACATTTTTAAAATCAATTATTCTCATTATTTTTCCTACTTCGAGGCCCAATTCTGTAGCTAGTGTTTTTAAGTCCTCTTTGCGCGCTTTAGCAAGATACACAATTGTTTTTAACTTTTGAGGGGGAAAAAAGGGTCAATTATAAAATCCGACAGCCACAAATTAAATGCAGTTAATTTAGTTTTAAAATAGTTAACCTTTATAATTGAGCATCAACTAATCCCTAAAATAATAAGAATTGGATATTCGAACACAATACTATTAAAAAATATATATTACAGATGTTTGACAGGATAGAAAATCTAAACTTCGGAAACAAAATGAAAATTCAGATAAACAGAAATTCTGATGCACTTAGCCAAAACAACATATAAACTACTCCTTTGAAGGAACAAAAATACTGTTTAAAATATTGTAGAAATTTGACTGAATGCAAACATTTAGCTTTGAAAGTAAAAATAATTCACATGTAAAAGAAATTCTGATGAAATTCAAAGTCGAAACAAAACCTATGCGTGAATCTTTTGAATAAAAATAAAAATACTTTTCTACAATACTTTTTGTTAACAAAAAAAATAATAATTTCTTTCATTTAATTCACATAAATTTTATATATGTTCAAAATTCTTCAATATAGTTAAAAATAAAACACAATATCATAACACTAAAGTTCAATAAAAAAAAAACACAATACTCTAAGTAGGAAATATAAATCTTAGTGATGCTCTTGCATCATAAGTGTAAAAAAAAGAGTCAAGAGAAAAAAAAGTGAAAAATATCCAGAATAAACAAATTTTACAAAGCAAACAGGGAGTGCTGTATTCTGAGTTTCAAGAAAAGGGAACAAGAGAGAAAAAAAAACGTCTGATTTTCACCAGGCAAGGGGTGAGGGACAGAAAAGGGGAGAGGGGAGGGTCCCTTAGTAACAAAACGTCCTTTCTTCAACAAGCAGTGAAAATTCAAGGTCAGAAGTGGGGGAAAGCAGTTCCCCAAACCAGTACACTAATAGTCATAAATCATAGGAAATGAGAAAATAAACAAAAGTAGAAAGAGTTTCCTTACTAGGGAAAAGAATTACTCAAATAAAATATGACTAATAAATCATGCTTATTATATATTTATACCATAAAATACAAAAACTCAAGTAGAATTCAATAAAAGATCAAAATGAATCAGAAACAAAACAAAAGAAAAGAAAACTTAGCTGATGCAATCCAAAGTTTCTAATTTCCCAGTAGGAAATATAAATTTTCTAGTAATCCGAAAATTTCTTCATAGCGGGTAGCTACAATTTCAGAAATTACTTTTTTTAAACTTCTTCATGAACTAGCAGTTCAGAATATTGAAGATAACTTTGTTAGACTAGTAGTCATATTAAAATTAAATAATTATGTGGGCCGTAAGTTGGGCGACATTTTTATAACCGATACTCAAAAATAACTCCGGCGGCTAGCTCAAATAATTTTAATTGGTGGTACATTCTAATTGAGCACGGTTACAATTACATAAAAACAGGAAAATACTATAAAAATACAAAGGGGTTTGCGCAGGAGGACATTGGCACATCCTTTCTTCCCTGAGGTGGAAGGCTGACTGGTTAAGTGTTCACATGGCCAGGAGAGGGCGCTTTATTACCATTCGTTACAAACTTACTTTACTGGTATATCTTACTAAAATTATGCATACAAAACATCCATAATATAGCATATTTTAATGAAAATACTAAATTTTATATTTGTATGAGGTATTTCTCTGATTTTTATTAGTTTAGATGTAATTTATAAATGTAGCAAAAGGAAGATTAAATTTTTACTCAAAAAGAAAACATTACGTGCATAACTTACCCTACTTTTAAAATCCTAAAAGCTTCACATAGATAATCCTTCAAATTAGTACCCATTAAAGATAAACAGAATACTGCAACATCTACACTTTCATTTGGAAGTGGTACCTGAAAATTTTAAAGTTAATTAACATACAATAAATATACACAGTCAATGCATACTCTTAAATAAATTTATAATAGTAATTAATAATATACAGCATAATAGAATTGTAAATATAAATTTGCATTGCAATACCACATTACATATTTTTTTAAATAAAATAAATATGCACTCTGTTCATGAATAATAATCTTTATATACTGAAATATAAATATTAAAAAACTCACAAAATATATCTGGAATGTATATATTTAAACTCAATATATCCTAAGTAAATATGTTTTCAAACTAACTTAATACTAATTGCAGTAGATAAATCAAAGTGTGATTAAGTAACAAATTAGCCCATATATTTGATTTACTGAATTATAATTACTTAAAATTACATAACAAATTGTACGAAATCCATTTCAAAATTTTGTATCACTGTAATAAGATTTAAATATCTTAACTGTCACCTCCTTTTTTAAGCAATATACATGTTAAGATTTAGAATTTAATCTGAAAAATCATCTATTTTTCAGTAAATTTCAGAAAGGTTTTGCTCACTCTTCAGTCTTTTAGATAATTTCTAGAATTACACGTACCCTTTTTGTTTATTTAGATTATAAAAATTATAAGAGAAATTTTCATAGATAATAAAAACAAATTATTTCTTATTTTAAATTTTTTTATACTCCGCTGCTTTTTAGACGTTAAGTAAACATTGACTTGCTAAAATCATAAAATTACGCGATTTGTATAGAATTCTCTAATTATGATTCTTAATGTAGCTACTAACCTACTTAAGTGATTGGGTATTTAAATACTATACTGTAGAACAATTTTGCCAAATAAAAAAATCACCAAATGCTGTCATCGCTATTTTTGTTTTCGTGCATGCACAGGAATGGTTTTTACTCTATTGGCTACATACCGTAGCATCTGGCAATGTCTTTTAATTTCATTGATGTGGGGTTTGAATAATTAAAATGTAAACTGAATGTTTAATATACCAAAAGATCTGAAGTTGCACTTTTTAATTTTTTGATATATTCGCCATATATGAAAAAAACATTAAATGCATGAGCCCAATGCTCACATATTTTGAAGTCATTTACTTGAGGTATTATTCCAAGCTTTAGAAAAAAAAATAGTATACTTCTAGAGCTACAAACCTTTAAGTTCCTAAGGAATGTCATAAATAAATAAAAAAAAAAAAAAACAGTATTTTGACATAAATAGAAATCTAATTTTTTCTATGTTCATCTTTTTTTTATTTTTGAAGTTATAATTTTTATACCTGGCATATAACGCACACCTGTACATTTTGATATTTTTTTTTGTGGTAAAAGTGTCCGTTATGCGCTGGATTTTACGGTAAAAAAAGAATTTTTGATAAACTTTTCTTGAAATGAAAAGAAATAATGAAATATAATCAATATTATACTAAATTTAACTCATATTTGAAGTTTTATGACATTTACAGAAAGGGAGAACAGAAATCCCTTCATCCATGCAAAAAAAGTATGAAAATGGGATCCTGTTGAAATTGAAAAAAATCAGCACTATAAACTTTCAGTAGATGTTTGCAAGCACATTTACATGATCGTGAAATAAATTATTTTAAAAGCCACTTATAACCAAACCATAATGACATCTGGGTTGGAAAACATTGAAAAGTGAACCTATATGAAAAGAGGAATCACTGCACATGGTGAAAATTAGCCAAAATTATCTTTACTACAATATGCTTTGCATTAAATAAATCAAAAGTAAGTAATCAACTATTAAAATGTGAAAAATTAAGCATACATGAACTTATTTACAAACACAATCAATTTTAATTTTCTCCATGTTATAATAAATGTATGAGCAAAAATGAAAAAAATTCAAAATATTACAGAACTATTGTAACCATGCACAGAAGTTTTTGAAATGATATAAAACAATGATATTGATTTACTTTTGAAATATCACATGCTTTAACATGCTCATTTAATGGGACTAGATCAAATGAGTGTACAGTCTTGTCTGTAAAAACTTGAGAAATTTTAGCATCACCACATCCCAAATCAGCTATCACCACATTTCCCTTTCTGTAAACAGAAAAACATTAAATGAACAGAACATGAAAATACTATCAAAACAATACATAAATCATTTACGGTTAAAGTGTAGTATAGTTTTTTTTTTGGCGACCAAAATCGATCGCCAAGCTACTTTACTAAGCCATAGGTGCCCGGAAGCTAGAATGAGAATTCATAATCTCACCATAATATCTATATAAAAATCGCCAAATTGAAAAGGTCCCCCCCTATACTACACTTGAGCCATCATTTACTATTATTAATTTACTGAACATGCATTAAATTCTTCTAATCTACAAGAATGTTTAGTCAGAGACATGGGTCTTGTCCTATCACGGGAATAAATGATAATTGTATGATATTAGGTTTAAATTTATATCACATTACAAAAAGGTAAGGATAATTCATTCTGAATCATGGTCAAATGTCAAAAATAACAGTTGATATTGCATTTCATTTACATAACTTCCATGAGATCAGATATGTAAATGATGCCAATACATAAGTACTGATAAAGCAATGCACAACATATTGAATTTGAAAATTTAAGAGTAACTTACAATTTCTGCAGATCAGAAATTATCTCATTCACAGGATTCATAGGCCATTTTGATACTTGCTGTCTATAGCCCAAATGATAATCTTCATATTCATCATTATTTTTCTTAAAATATTCAAATGCTTCCTTTCCAGTTTCAGTATACAATTTTTCATTCAAGAACCTAAATTTTGCTGTAGCCAATTTTTCATGGACTTTAGTTTTTAAATTTTTTGATATCTTAGATTTTTTGTTAGGATTCCTCTCAAAACTATTTCTAATAACTGTTTCTTCACTAGGTATTTTAGAGTTAACATTTTTATCCAACTTTTTTATGAGAATGTTCTGTTTTTTACTAGCAGTCTTAGAGCCATCTCTAGAATAGCTTTGTAAGTTTGATTCTAATATTTTGGAGTCTTTTTCTTCATCCTCCAATGATGAGTGATCATCTCTGAAATTGGCTGATTTATTATTAAAGCTGACATCTGAGAAATCATCTGTAATGTCTTCAGCATTAGAATCCTCTACATTCTGCAAAGAACTTGATACAATTTCAGGATTTTCCAAATTTGGGTTAAGTTCAGGTCCCTTTAACATTAATTTTTGTATTTTTTGATAAATTGATGAGCTTTGAATTTCTTTTCTCATATTATCCTCATCAGATTCGCTCCCACTAGAAAATACTTCACATTCATTTAGATCTTCATCCATAGTTTCGAAATCTCCTTCAGCCTCAAGCATTTCAGAAGTATTTTCCAAATCATTTCTAGAAATTTTACTTTTTTTGGCCTTCTTTGCTTTTTTTTCCAACTGTTTGGATGTCATTGGCTGATTTTTAAAATTTGTTTTTGCTGTTTTAGAATTAAACTTTAATTTTTTTGAATTTTTAAAAGTATTTAAGGATTTAACTAAAGTTGCACCTTCATCAGAATCTTTTTGAGAATAAGATTTCCCGCTTTGATTTTTAAAATTTGTTTTTGCTGTTTTAGAATTAAATTTTAATTTTTTTGAATTTTTAAAAGTATTTAAAGATTTAACTAAACTTACACCTTCATCAGAATTTTTTTGAGAATAAGATTTCCCGCTTTTCAAAGGAATATACCCAGATTTAAAAGAGCTTGATTTTGGAGAATTCATATCAGTGGGTTTATTAGATGAAAACTTTCGCTTCTTGTGAGGTCTTGAATTATTTTTGTCCTTAGACAATTTTCTCTTCATCACGTTTTTTGTTGAAGTACCTTCCATAGAGTGACAACTAATCAAAATATAAAATTATTAAAAAGAAATAATTATTTGTTAAGACACATCTACATAAAATGAACACAAGCGCATTTTGTTTCGGATAGAGTGTAGTTTAAAATGAAAGTTAAAGTTATTGAAAGATTAGAAGTGAGCACAAATTAATTTCGGGATTAAAAGTGGCTGGACCATAACCCAAAGATGAAAATGAAGCAATTTTTCATTTTATATCAATTTAATAACGGCTACGGACAGTTCTAACATTTCAGTTAGGATCCATTTATGTCAAGCCAGTGGGTAGCGAGCGTGGAGTATGTTGCACTCAGGACAGAGGCGTAGCTACAGTCACATCAATGATGCGGACCCGCAAACTACAGGGCTTTAACGCATATAACTACATTCCCATGAACAGAGTTCTTATGTATAAAAAACAGCTCCGCTAGAATTTTGGTACAGGGCCACTCAGAGTTAGCTATTCCCATGAACCAGAGTCTTTGTTCCCTCCCGTAAATGCTTCTGATTGACAAACTACACCACTCGCTTTTTACTTCTTTGTGATTGGAATAAGCCTTTATACATGATGAGGTAACATTTGGGGCTTTTAACAAGCGTGATCTCTCAAACAGTACCATGAATTGATCAATAAAGAAGTAGAATTTGCGATTGATGACTGATAGAGCTGAAAATTAATGAGGTTGAACGGGAAAGAAAACCTATCCTTTCTGAAATTGTTCGGTTGACAGCAGTGAGTGAGTGGTGAATATTAAAGTCTCACTTTTCAACTGCTCGAGATGACGGCCCTTGTAATTCTGAACTATAGTGAAGTGATAACGACGACTCACACATGAGCTGGTTTCTCCTCTCCGTCCACTTCTATACAACACCATGGGTGGATTTTTGAGCCTAGACCTATTTAGCATAAATCAGCCTTCTCTGGAATGCGGATCTTCAGCGGTACTTGGCTCCAACTCACGACATGCCTGCTACGAGTCGAATACCTTGACCACTAGGCTACCGTGGCTCTCAAATGATGGCAGAGGTCATTATGTGTCTACATTTTCTGCGGCATCCGTGACTTTTAATTTTAAGCTAAAAAAACAAATTTTTCTTCTGTTATCTTCAACTGCACCATCTAGTGAATGAAATCACTTTTGAAATAAAAGTAAAATTTTTTCAGTATCATATTCATCAAAAATCTCTTTAAGTTATAAAAAAACCATCTTCTTCCTAACTGAGACAGATTTCATTGCAGTAAAATAAAAAAAAAAGAAAAGAAAAGAAGTTTTAAATTAGTTTTTAAAGTTTAACTCTAAAAGAAAAATTGAGTCATGCACTCAGTTCTCTAATCAATGCCAATATCTCGAGATTTAGTATCGAAACCGAGATAACACTCTTGCTATAATTCTTCCAACTCTAAAGATAAAATTTTTCTGTCCCCCTAATTTAAAATTTGTAATAATGATTTAAGTTAAAAAACCAGATGCAGTAAAGCCGTAAAAAGTTTCAAATTGGAGAAAAAGTGCAAACTTTAAAGAATTAATCACTTAACGTGTTAGCTCGAGTTTATTCGAGCGTGCTAAACAGTCCAAATGGTGCACACTTGCGATAGTTAGGATCGTATTTTATGTAATTTTCTGTTATTTTCACTCTCGAATATTAGCGAGCGCTGTCTGTACTTATGAGACTAACTGCGGTCTGTCGTCATGATTCTGTAAATTTTGCTAAATACCATTGTTTCTTACATTTAAAAATTTTTTTAACAGGCATCAGCATTTGGAGGGATTACATTTTGTATAAAGAAATAGGGGTTAAAAAATAGATTTTAGAAATAAATTAGCAGAAAGACAAAAAAAGCTATCATAATGATACAAATATAAAAGAATTGGGTGAACCAAAATCTTTTGAAATTTTACAACCAACGGAGCTTCATTTTTACACCTGTGTGTTGTGCTAAAAAGAATAGCAAAGGAAAAAAGAAAAGTAAAGATAATCGTTTTATATGTAATAATTGCAATATTGGGCTATGTATTACACCTTGCTTCCAAATATGTCACACACTCATACACAAAGTTTGAATAGTTTTTAAAAAATAAATATCCCTACTATTATTTTCCCTGTTTAAAAAAAAGTATAAGTAAACTATTTTACTGATAAAAAGTATGATAAAGTTTCCCATTAACCAGTGCACCAGTACATATTCCCAAATCTAACAGCTTCTTTACTGGTTTTAAAGGAAACATACAGAATGCTTAACCCGAAGAAAATTATTCAAATAAGAATCTAAATATAAAACTTATACTTTGTTCTATTTCAGACCCAAGATTTTCTATTATTTTTGACTCCAGCCACAACATCATCAGTAGTACTGTGTGTGCAATAGAAGATAAGGATTCAGCGGATTTTGTTTAAGGATATTTGACCTCTTCAGATCCAAGATACACACATATGTGCAGGGACGTCTTATAAGACTTCTTGAGGCCCCACCTATGACCCTTAAAATTAGACGGTATATAACATACTTTGCCAAATGCACGTACAAACAATAACCCGCAGCAAATAAATGTACATGACTTACAATTGCACAAACCGGCTCGACTGACTGCCACCTTTCGACTGAATGAGTTATATAATGGTGGTAGGACTAGACATAAACATGAACAACGGTCATCACATGTAGCCAGTTGACATATCGTCCGAAATTCCAAATCGAGAATACTACCAGAAATAACATTTGACGGTTAAATTTATTCTAATTATGATCTTATTAAAGCTTAATCGAGAACGAGACTAGGCCCCCCACTGAGGCTGAGGTCCTGGGCCCGGGCCGTGTTGGTCCATGCCTTAAGACGTCCCTGCATATGTGTTCCCTTAGTTTTAACTTCGTATCTAAAAACAGATGAAAGCAATCAATTGAGAGTGAAGGTTAACTGTCGTGCACGTTCATGCTTTTGTTTTGCTACCTGATAGTGATACTTGTACATTTTTCTTGGAGATTTTCAACAAACAATGTAGCAATGGTTTACTGGACAAGAAGTCGAAAAAGTAAATTACTTTTTAAATATTTAATTAAAATTTTTGAGCTTCATATTTTTTTGTTTGATGTAGATGATTTTTATAAGAATCAATAAATCATATAATAATCGCATTTTTAACAGTTGTAATATTCTAATTAGGAGTAAATTTCAAGGTGCACATTTGTGCACCTTCGGTACTATAATTAAAAACTCTATAATTATAAAATGAAATCATTTAGCATGTTTAACGAAAACAATAGACATCATGGGATCTCAATTTATCCTTACGAAACAAAACTCGAATGATTATAAAAAAATTAAAAGGAACAAATTAAAATTAATAAAAATAATAAAAGGAAAACTTTATCAAAATAACTTAATCCGGATGATAAATTCCTTTTTAATTGTTACGATGCAACCATCCTTTGCTTAGACTCCTCCAATATTAACAGTAAAAAACTTTCACGCTCTTAACGCTTGGCTACGCTCTCAGCGATGACCTAGCTCTGAACTGTAAGGACATACAAGCATGCTCTCCGAACCCTTTTAATTCTATTTTAAATGTTAGATCTCTAGTTATGTATGTAAATGTGTGTTTCGTCTAATAAACATGTTTTAATTAACTAGTGGACTTAGTTATAAAACCCCTTCCCGGTGTGTCCCCTTATTACATTGGGTCACCCCTTACAACAGTAAATTTACTAAATATGCCATCCTATCACTTTTCCCTCATTACTTGAAATTCTAGACTTGTCTACACCATTTGCTTTCAACAGATAATGCGAACTCGAGCTCGAACGCTCGAGAACGCTTTTCAAGAGAATAGCAGAGCTTTTGTTGATGATCAAATTGAAGAAGCTGAAGATATAACAGCAAATTACATTTCAAATCATCATAAATATGTTTTTCACTACCCCTCTTCTCCACCTAGTGGAATTTAAGAATTTATTCGCAAAAACTACTAATCATTATTTATTCAAATTAAATAAAAGGAATACACCAAGTGAGGATGGTAGTCATAATTTAACCTTTGACTCCCTCCCAGTTAAAACAGTCAATCACTTAACTAATGCTTAGTTTCAATAAAAGCCTTCGATACAATCTCTTTACTGATAAAAGGATGCCCTGTTACGGTCTGTATCTTTCCAAAACACTATAAAAATCGAGCTTAGTCAACGATTATATCCCTATTAGTCTTAATACAATTTCTAAGATCTTGTCTCCTGAGAATCTATTTTAAAGTAGAAAATCTTAAATGTAGATTTTTTCCCAGGGGTATTTTGTAAAATATTTATTCAAGAATAAAGAGAACCCTTATAAACGAAATAACGAAATCCTACATGCTTCTCAATTTGGGTCCAGGTATAAGAACTGCACAAACAATTCCCTACGTTGAGTACTTACTGACTTGTGAGTCATGGGCACACACTGAGTTTGCTGACACTCTGGTTAGGACTGGCTCGGACCTTCCTTAACTTGACCCTCCTGTTATCAACGTGCTAAAAGAATCATCAATGCTAAATTTAAGGTACATTTTCGAGAGAAAATTCGGGATTCTATGAAGGGACAAAAAATTAGAGTTACATAATGATAAGTCCCATTCCTTGTGACCGGCCGGGACCTGCTGTTGTCACTAACTTTAAATTTAAAACTGGCCATGACTACCTTACGAAACACTTCTGCAGTTTCGGCTCATTAGTTCCTCTATTTACCCTTTATTTAATGCTAAAAACATAATTGAAGACTATTTGATCTCTTGTTTTGGACTTTGTGACGTAGCAGCAGTAGCGGGACTGTGTTTCTCAACTGTTTTGGGCTACCCATCATAGACTGATGGGGGTTATATCTATGTCTGGCTTCGGATTAAAAAATGTGTATGTGCTTTTATGGCCACACTATAGAAGTAAAAACACTTCTAATTTTTCAATTAAAAATATACATTTATAAATTATTACATTTATGTTATAGAATAAAATAGTACGAATTAGTTGGGTGAATTAAAAACTAGGTGATATTAATAATGCAATATAAATTATTTATTCTTTGTACTCATAAAGTGGTTTTATAAATTTTTGG
>BMAO01026378.1:0-78809 GCA_019973975.1 Trichonephila clavata | reverse complement strand
CACAATATTTCAATTTTAATCATTTAAAGCTGCAATACTCAACCTGTGGGCTGCATGTGTTCCAATGAGCTTAAATGAGAGGCCCGTAATGGCCCATTGTACTAAGAATTCAATAACTTAAAAACAACGTATTAAAATATAGCAATGTATGAAACATTTGTGTGTGTGTCTTGAACATTGTCTTATGGTACTTCTGTAAAAAATTGTAGTTTCATATTTTTGTCAATAAAGTTTCCCTGCTTATGCAGCCAGAATCGTTTAATAGGATTCAATAACTCCTCCTTTTCAGTTTTAACATCAGATCCATAAATGCCATTTTCTTTTGAAAAATGGAAGAATTTTAAGTCATCCATTATTTTGCATGGTAACTGATCTCATTTAGCAATCATGCATTGCTTATCTCCAGATCATTATAGCAGCATGCATCTCCATGGCCACAGATGGGTGCAACAAAATTTTGATGAAACGTTAATAGGCCCTTTTTGCCCTATGTGATATTTCAACACTGTGTACTCTTAACATTTCCCACATGCAATTCTGATAATAATTCTGATAATAATAACAATACTTCACTCAAAAAGTTAAGGATATTAATAACTACATCTAATACTATGATACATATGTCCTTACTTTTGCCATGTACCAACATACAAGAAACACCAATGAATCTTTTACTTTTAAAGAGAACAATAAATTTTTTGAAAGCTTAACTAGCTGCTTGACATTATATTTCGAGCATTTTTGTTCTTTTATCAATAAGTTATGTATGTGCTGGACAAGTATTTTTTTAACTACTGTTGGCACATTAAGCAAAAAAGAAAGTTCCCAAAGCATAATGGTCTTACTGATGCAGTTTTAGATGGTTTCTAACATAGCTTCTTACTATTTTTGAATAATAACTTTCTCCTTTTAGTATGCAACTTTTAGTTATTCTATACACAGCTGTTATAAAAACCCTACTTAATACTTTTACTAACAAATAAAATCTAAAACGATCTTAAATTCTGGGGAAAAAAACACTTTTAATAAAATTGATAAAAGGTTTGAATAAATTCAAAACAAAAAGGCACATACACAAGTCTAAACAAATGAATCAGTTTAGTGTTTGACCATTGAGATGTTAGAGACCAGGGCACAGCTTTATACTTGTATTAAAGAAGAAATTATAAAGTTTCATTATCTGTGAGTCAATAACAAACATTTTTCAACCATTTGGATGTGTTATTTTGACTTATATAGCAGAATTGAAGTGTTGTCTTGTAGTGAATTAAGAGTTTTCCAGATTTTTCTTTCTATTTTGTTCTTAAAGCGGGTTGGCATCAAGTGTTGGCTTATCTCCGGAACTCCACACTCAGAATAAATGGAGGATCAACTTACTTAAAACAACAACAAAAATAATCTTGTATTGTTAACTTTTTAGAATACATCTTATTAATCAAAGCTTCTGTAATAATACTGTTTGCTACTTGAAGGCTCTAATTATCAAGAAAAGAAACAGTTAAAATTTTTATTTCATCAGCTTTTTGTGCATTCTTCATTTATACCATATTTTGAAATCTAAGATAATACTCTAAGCATCTCAAGAAGCTTTAGCCTAGTGATTTCTTTGTGTGCAAGGACCTAAAAAGATGTAATCAATTCAAGAATTTTGAGAACTTTTTGCAAGGTGAAACAAAGTCACAACTGCTACAATCAATTTTCTATTGATACTTTGGAGACTGCAGAATGGATAAGCTGTCAGTAAGAATGATATATTTGTCTGTTTTTGTAACCAAGTACTTTAAAGTAGTCCATGTGATAATAGCTTTGGAGGTACAAAAATTTAATAAAATTCTCTCAGTAAAATTTTTTGACCAACTCTTTTCTTTGGAATTAAAATCACTATTGATGTTTTGACTTAGAATTATAGACAATGAACAAATTATAAACAAATAATATTGATTTCTATCTGAAATAGCTAAAATCTTCAACTTCAGATTGGCGCTTAACAAATTAATACTTATGATTAGTCAGACCTAGTCAAAAAGTTCAAATTTTTTAAATACATGGTGGTTTTTCTGTATGGCACACACACAGTAGAATATAAACTAAGAAAAGGAGTGTGCTGTGCTAGGATCCACCCGAAGCATGGTCATCAATGAAAGGAAATGAAAACTATCTCATAACTTAAATGTTTGACAGAGAGGTTAGTATAATATTAAAATAAAAGCCAATAAATGTTTCACAATATTTTGATAAGTTTTCCATGGTCTTAAATCCCCCCTTCATTCTATTAATCCTTATGTTGTGGACCATGCGAAATTTCTGTTGTATGTATGTGGCCAGAAAGAAAAAAAGTTGAGTATCACTAAATTAAAGGCACAGAGAGAGAGACATAAAAAGCTTAACATTTTAAATACATAAAATAAATATTACAATAAATTATATAATATATACGAAAAGTCTAGCAAAAAGAAAAATTAGATTTTTAAAAATTGCATACATTTTGATCATCAAAATACAGAAGAATAAATATTCACATAAAATGTGGTTTTTATAATTTAGTGGGAAAAAATAGTCATGAAGCAAAAATAAAACTGATGCATATTAATTTAATGACAAGGTAAATAAATGCATTAACACCTCTATTTTCAAAAAATGAAATGAAATTCTCTTTTCTATAGATGGTGCAATCAAGAAAAATATTTAAATGCAAATAACCAAAATATATGCTATAAAAACACTTAATATTACATTTATATAAAGGAAAAGCTTTCTTTTCTTTTATAACTGTAATATTAAGTGTTTCATAGCATATATTTTTCTAAAAGATTAAAATTTCATTTGCCAATTGCAATCAAGTGAAACACATTTATTTCAAAAGGGGTAAAAATTATGACAGAAATAATATAAAAATTAAATATGAATTAAAAGAATTTAATAACACTAGACTATTTGGATATGCATAAAAGAAGTTACATTTTAAATAATGTAATGCATTAAACATTGCTGCCATTTCCGATATATTATTTCCAGTAGATTAAAATAATATTTCAAATATATATACTAATTTCAATAAAAAATCATTCTGTTGAATAACAAATAAAATGTTCTCAGGATTATATGGATTAACATATTTCAAATGTGCATATTAATATAAAAAAATAATTCTCATATAAAAATTGGTGCTCTTGATTTTTACATACATTAAAATTAATAGTTTAGCAGGAATAATTACTTAAATTTTAATGTGACATGATCATTGCCTGACAACTGGAAATAGTTTCTTCAAGATGAAATATTAAATAAAGAACAAAGTTATTGGTATAAAAACTAAAAAAGTATTCAGGAATCAATAGAAAAATAGCTATTATTTTTGAAAATTATTTACTACACATTATTTTATAAAATTTTTAAAAATCATGCAAATAATGTATATTTTAAATAGGAATCTTAAATACAAAATTCCACACATATATTAAAACATGTTTAATTATTAAACATTCAAATTAAGCTTAACTAATGATAAAATTAGAGCTCTTAATATGATTTTTGAATTTTTTTCAAGTATATGCATTAAAATTCCAACAGTCAAGTACTATAATGAATGCTTCAGTTAAGAATAAACAAGTTACCTTGCAAATTTTTGAATTTAGTATAAAGTAGAGACAATTTAAGTTAATATTCAGTTTTAATCCAGGGATGGCGAACTTTTAAGGCATGGGTCAAGTTTTGTTCATATTTTTTAGTACTAGCTTGGGGGTCACTAATGCCCATTTGCACCAGAGATAAATTTAAAAAGTTTTAACTGAGTATTTTAAAACTAAACATTTTTAAAATTCAATTGGTTTTACAGGTAAAAATGGGCGTGGTTTGGCAATTAAAATTTTTTTAGTAGGGTTAAAAAAATTTTAAGTGTTTGGTGCAAATGGCATCAAGTGTTTCAACAAACAAGGAGTAACAAAAATTACATACAATATATATTATAAAATATTATTTATTAGTATATAATATATGTATAACAAAATTGAATATAAAGTATTTAATGAGAAATCTATTGCTGTTTATTTTCAGATAGTTTTTTTTTTAATATTGGGTTTCTAATTTCGCATTCATCAGTTTAACGCAATACCCAGTTAATTCCTGTCAAGTTTATTTCTATTAGAAGATTTTACAAAGTTCATTGAAGTAAATATTTTTCATATGATATGTGAACCCAAACATTGTTAAAAGAACATTAACTAGTTTTTCATGATATAAAATTATCCATTTGTTTAGTAAAATATTTTTAATTTTTACAGTGGGATCAATATATCTGCACTAATTTACACATTTTCTTCTACTTCAGAAATCAAGCCTTTAAATTTTGTTTTGCACACTACGCTACTTCAAAATTCAACTAATCCATTCCTAAACTATCGATACCTAGCTAGATAAATTCAGTTAACTCTATTGTTTCAAATTTTGTTTTGTACGGTTACAATAGAGTGAAATGTATTTTCCAAACTTTTAAATTGATTGAACCTCTCCTCAAAAGTTCTTGTTTTATTTTATGCATAATCATTAAATATTTTTAATTGCATTTTCTTGAATGTCAACAGAGTTTTAAAAAATTAATGTATTTTGAAAATGTTTTTAATTGAGGAAAATGTTTCATGATTTTCATTTCCAAATCCATAGTAAGGATGTCAAGTTTTGTCATAAATATTTTCAAACATCGTTAAAACAATTAGTCATACCCTTGAAGTTCTTTACTCAGTTCATTAAAATGCTGAGTGATGTCGCATAGAAACATTAAATCATTGAGCCAATGTGTATTGGACAATGCATCGAAACTATTGTCTTTTTCAATTAAAAAGAGCTTAATTTCTTATAATAACGTTACAAAGCGATTAACCACTTGACTGAAACTAAGCCATCGCACATTGTGTGTGTTGTATGTCAAAATCCTGAATATTGGCATTAAATTTCATCTAAGAATTGTGCAAATTGCTGTTTATAAAGTTAGTTATTTTTATTACAACTGATATTACATTGGAAAATGCTTTTAAACCATGCTTCGCACATAAAACTTGCTGGTGTATTATACAATGAAATTCAATTATAGAATGTGAAATATTTTGCTTAAAATACTGAATAAATCCAATGTTTTTCCCTACCATACTAGGAGCACCATCTGTTGTTACAGAAACCATTTTCTGAAGGTCAATATCCCTTACTTTAAATGCAATATCAAATTCTTTAAAAATATCAAGACCCGTACACTTCCCCTTCAACGATATTAATTTTATTAAGTCTTATTAAATTTCCATACTTATAACGAGCAAGAACTGCTAACTGTGCATAACCACATTTGAATCATTACTCTCATCTAAAGCAATTGAAACATTTCTGCTTAATTTAAGTCATTATGTATTGGCAAAAAAAAATATTTTTCATAATTCTATTACTAAAGTCTTTTTTTAAAAAAATCAGCAAACAATGTAGGACTACATTCTAAAAACACTTTTTTTTTTACAAATCCTCCTTCTGAAAGAGGTTTTCCGTGGCGAGCAATGCAATGGGCAACTTGGAAAATAGCAGCTGTAATGTTATTTTTTGGAACATATAAATTTTTTAGAACACCGATTTGAGAAAAATTATCTTTTCTTTTGTAAAAGATACGTTTTTCTTTTTTTAACTGTTGAGATGCCGAGATAAAAATGCAACATTTCAAAATGTACAAGAGAGAACAAAGTAACTTTTCCATTACAAATTGCACATATAACCATTTTATTCCTTTCAATCACACCATATTTATCAAACCATTCAGCTTGATATAGCCTCAAACTTGTATGGCTTGTTTTTAATTTTTTAACTGCCGACATAGTACAGGACTGCAATTAAAAATATTTATATCTAGAATACAATAATTTGAGATGAAATTTTGTATTAACATACCTAATATACACACATTGCTTTTAAATGCTTTCGAAATGGATGCCACTAAGCTCAACACTGGTACTGACTGGTATAGGCGTGCCTTAAATTGCGAACTGAAAATTGCTAGTATCGAAAATAACAGACATGCTCATGGCACCTATTGGCGCCTCACAAGGTGAAACAGAGAGGAGACAATACAAGTGCTATGGAAGCCTGTTTCTACAAACATAACTAAACATCTTACAAAAGGGCCTTTTTTCTGAAGAAAGTGCTTTAAATAAAGATATTTACTTTGGTTTGTCAATTTTTTTTCAACGAACAAAATGCGAGTAAAATTATACACTTATTTAATATTTTGTACACATTTTTGCTTTATTTCAAATACTACATGCTTTCACATTTGTTGTGATTTGCGTAACTTTGGAAGTGTAATGATCAAACTGAAGGTTATAGACAGCATTTAAATTGTTTTTGTGTCAATAAAGTGCTTGAAAAAATACAAATAGTAGATAATAATCCACATAAACTCAAAATCTAAATAAACCTGCATTAACAAACAAGTGGTTGTCTAGTAATCATAGTCAGTGAAAAAAGCTTGTGTGGATCAGTGTCTGAGGACGGGTCATGGGTTCGGCATCACTGCAGTCAAAGGAAATAAATGCTTTACTAATAATAGCAATCAGCAACATATATATGGATTAATTTTTTTAGAAACTTCAAACACATACAGAGGACTACAAGTGTTCGTACACTTGCAATTTCCTATAAAATTTAACGTTTTCAACTAATAAAATTTAATGAAATCTGTAACTTGTCCTTAATTGAATAACAATCAATTTTTAAAACATAGTATAATTATTATTTTAAAAAATTAATATATTCAAAAACTACTAAAAAAATTATGCCACAAAATCTTGGTAAACTTTAAAAAAAAATCTCAACATATAGCTTTAAATATATATTTCTTTCTTAATTTAGTACTTAGTAGGATATTTTTAAGAGTCCCCAACAACATTTAAATGTCTTGGTATAGATTTAGTCAGTTTTTACAATTTCTGCATCAATGTTTCTCTATTCTTCTGTGTGATTATTGTTTTACTTCATATTTTTATATGTCATGTTATCTTTTTTTAAAAAAAAATAAATAACATTTTTTCCAAGTATGTTTATTAGGCTAAACCAAGTGATTTAGTAGTGTTTTCAGAATTTGGGGACAGTACACCAGTGGTGTACATCGGGAACAGTGCACTTAACGTCATGATCTCATCATCACCTCCAATATATAAATTTTGGACAAATAATTTTAAAAAAAATTTTTTTAAAGTTTAAACAGAGTTTATAACTCATATTACAACAACAACAACAAAAAAAAACCACCAAATTACCATATCCTGAAGCTGAGAAACATCTTCACCTTCCATGCTGAAGCATGGAGGTGTGATGTTCTTGCTTCATATAAATTTTTGAGATTAATTCTTCTCATTTTTCTTCAACAAACTATTATACACCCATCGGAACCAGAAATGTTGAATTCTGACACTTAATCCACAAATCAAGTAGAAACATGAAACATGGAGGTGTTCTTGAGTGGGGTGTAAATCTATTTCAGAATTAGGTAATTTGGTATTTTTTGATGATATTGAGAATCATGAGCTTTACTTAAAATATTTAAACAATAATTTTAAAGTATCCACCGAAAATTTGGATACTGGAGAAGACTTCACTTTTTAGCAGTCAAATGACGCCAAAAGCACTGCTCTCAATGTATGCAGCTGTGTCTATAAATGACCCCAAATTCTGAAAACACCTCCTAAACCCCTTGATTCAGGCTAGTAGAACATATTTGATGATAATTTAATTTTAAAAAAATTTGAAGTAAAAGCAATAATCACAGAAGAATGAAGGAATAAAAAAATAGATGTTGAAATTACAAAAAACACTGATAAATCTATACCAAGATTTAAAAGTTATTGTGGATGCTAAAAGATACATTACTAGCGAGAGAGAGCATGACTAAAGAAATTCATTGGGGATGAGACTTTGTGCAATAGTAGTACTCCTTTAGGGTGTTAAAACACCCTCACTGTAATTCCACCAAATGGCCAGTCCATTAAAAGAAAATAGCCTTCGAAATTCATGCTTAGCTTTTATACAATAAAAGTTGTAACTATTTCCAGCAAACCAGCGGCATGGTTGTAAAATAGCTGGTTACCACACGTTCGTCTCAGTCGAGTCACGCGATCAGGTTTTTTTTGTTTAATTTTTAAATTCATTTAATTATTTTGCAATTAAATAAATTTCTTTTAAAGAGTAAAATAATTACGTAATTATATAAGTATTATGTTTTATAAATAAAATTATTAATAAATAATATTCATTATAAAAATATATTATAATTGTTTCCTGTTGTTTTTTATTTCTTTTAATTTTTAAATTCATTCATTTTTTCCAATTAAATTAATTTATTTAAAAAGAAACATTAAATATTTTATATAATTAAAAAATAATGAAATTAATATATTATAATGGGTTTGTGATCAGTGTTATAAATTTTTTTAAAGTTCATTTAATTTTTTTTTACAATTAAATTATTTAAAAAAAAGACATTAAATATTTTATATAACTATAAAATAATTCAATTAATATATAATATATTACATTTCATATTATAAAACTATTGTACCTAATTTTTATATAAAATATAAATATTTATACAATTACAGTAATTATTTTACTTTTTCAAAAAAAAATTTATTTTAATTGTAAAAAATAATAATTGAATTTAAAAAAATTTAAAAAAAAAACTGATCGCATGACTTGAACTGAGGCGAATGTGTAGTAACCAGCTATTTTACCAACCATGCCGCTGGATCGCTGGAAATAGTTACAACTTTATTGTATAAAAGCTAAGCATGAATTTAAAAGGCTATTTTCTTCGAAAGGACAGGCCATTTCAGCGGAATTCCATTGAGGGTTGAACACTCTAAAGGAGTACTACTATTGCACAAAGTCACGCCTAAATGAATTTCCTTAGTTGTGCCCTTCCCTAGTAAGTACTACATTAAGAAATATAATATTTAAAGCTATGTTAAGATTTTTTTTTAAGTGTACAAAGACTTATGTGGCATAATATTTTAGTAGTTTTTTGATTAATTTTTTAAAAAATAGTTACACAATGTTTTAAAAATTGATTATTTATTATATTAAGAACAAGTTGCAGATATAAAAAATTACAACTCCAATATATTAATTTTATTAGTCAAAAAAATTAAATTTTATAGGAAATTGCAAGTGTATGAACACTTTTGTGGTCCACTGAATATAACACAATACACTAACTTAATAACATCTAAGTATATAAATTTTTGAAAACTATCATGAAAAACAGATTTAATACACTGGTCTCACTTTATGTTTTTAAAGTCTCCCTATATATAAAACATTATATATATAAACTATATTTAAAAACATAAATGTCACAGATATTTCAACTACAATACTGTGGAGTTTGACTTTCATAAACGTAAAACAATTATTCAAATAAAAAAACTATTAATTGAATATGTACAGTGGGTACAAAAAGTATTTGCACACATACATTTTTGTTCACAATTTATAAGAAAATGCATTAAGAAATACAAAAATTGGCATTTTAAAAATAAAATAAGCCTATTCATTTAAATTAATTACAAAAAATACAATAATATTAATAAAAAACATTTTTTGCAACAATATTAAAATATCTTATGTCAAAAAAGTATTTGCACACTCAACTCAACTTTAGCAAATTTGCATTTTTTTGCTAATTATATTTGACAGTCATCCCGCAGTAAATAACATACGTAAGACTACTATAAAAGGAGTATTGTCGAAACTTATCAGTTGATTGTCGATTTCAAATTGTTATGGCACCTAAGAAATCTGAATTGCCGATTTCGTTGCGAGAAAAAATTGTTCTCTACGTGAAAATGACCTAAGTTATCGAGAATAGGTAAAAAAGTAAATGTTTGCTTCTCTACTGTTCGGTATGTTATAAAACGTCATAAAGAAAGAGGATCTATATCAAATAACTTGCGCTCTGGATGCCCAAAAAAAACTTTCACTGCGAATTAAGCGAAAAATCATAAGAGAAGCATCGAAAAATCTATTTGTTAGTGCAGTTACATTAGCCAATGATGTCGCTTCAACATCTGGAGCTAAATCTGCGCCCAAAGTGTTCGAAATGTCCTACATGATGCACAAATTATGGAGATCTCCTAGGAAAAAACCTCTCATGACTGAACGAAATAGACTGAAGAGACTTGAATTCGCTAAGGAATATATCAATAAGCCAATTGATTTCTGGAAAAATGTCATATTCTCCGACGAGAGTAAGTTCATATCTTTAAATCAGATGTCGGAAATTAGTTTGGAGAAAACCTTGTACTGCTTTTCATACCAAAAATGTGTTACCTACAGTTAAACATGGAGGAGGTTCTGTTATGATTTGGGTGCATGGCTAGCAAAGGAGTTGGTAATTTGTGTTTCATTGATGGAATATGACAGCTCGAACCTATATTGATGTGTTGCGAGATAACTTGCCACAAAGTGCAATAAAATGGGTATCAGTAATTCGTACTATTTTCAGCAAGACAATGATCCCAAGCACACTGCCGGTATAACACGTATGTGGTTGCTTTACCATGTACCCAGAAAACTTGCCACTCCACCACAATCACCAGACTTAAATCCTTTGGAAAATTTGTGGAATTCTGTGGATTTAAAAATAAGAAAAAGGAAGATTTCAAGCAAATCTGCCCTTAAACAATCCCTTATGAAGAGTGTCGAATACTGACCCTATTGTTACAGAAAATTTAATTAAATCAATGCCAGCAAGATTACAAGCAGTAATAGATGCTAAAGGAATGCATACTAAATATTAGTTATTTGAAATTTGCTTAATATTTTATTTCTTTTGTATTCATGCAGGTGTGCAAATACTTTTTGACACGAGATATTTTAATTTTTGTTACAAAAAAGCATTGTTATTATATATTGTAATTTTTCTGTTTGTTTGGATGATTAAACTTATCTGATTTGGCAATACCAATTTTTTATTTCTAATGCTTCTTTTTATGAATTGCAAACAAAAATGTAGGTGTGCAAATACTTTTTTTACCCACTGTAGTTGTATTTTTAGATTAAGTCGAAAAATGTTGTTCACGAGAAATTTTTTTCGTAAGAGAGCTTCCCTTTCCGAAACTAGGCATTGCACAATCTTCATTACTGTTCCCAGAATTAAAAAAAAAATTGTGGTAGCTTTTACCACAATGACATTAATTTTCATGTTAATCATTTTATTCTTATGTTAAGAATTATTTTTTTTACTTCTTATTTTGATTCACTATAAAGCGTGTTTTTTTAAACTATAATTTGTTTTTCGTTTTTCAGTTCGATCTGCAATAAAAGCGTGTTTTTTTTAGTTTTTTAAACTTTTTTTTATCCTACGCCCGTCTTCGGTATCTCTGCCATTAGTCGACGAGCAGCCCGATAAAATGATGACGAAGCATAAAAAGAATAAAAATTTGTCTCCGTAGAGCTGTCTACAAAAAACTTTAAGACGATAGGGAAGTGTCTGAGGTGGTCACCATCCATTTCACCCTGGATGCACAGAGGGCACCAAGCAGGATCCTTTACTCCAATGCGATGTAGTAAATGCCTTTGCAAGTAGTTATGTCCAGTAAGTAAACGAAAGCAAGCAACTCCAACAGATCGTGGCAGGGAACTGGGAACTCCTATACTTTTGTTAAGCAAGATATTTCACCTTTTACTGCAGCTGCTTCACCACACAAGGAGACTCTATTAATTTGCAGTTTACTGTAGATGATTATTTTGATGTTTCGCAAAGGCAAGGGAGAGTCAGGTTGGGACATGAGAGATCCTCTTTAGCAAGCCCATCTGCTTTCTCATTTCCAGAAATGGGAATCCTCTGGAGGGCAATGCTTTCTCTAGACTTCCCTAGTTCATGTAATTTCCTTCTACAGTATTCACTAGAGCGTTTTCATTATATTTTGAGTTTATTAGAGACAAAATGGCAACTTGAGAATTGATAAAGAATACAATATTATTTTCAGACAGCTTTCCAATTTATCAATCGCAAATGATATTGCCGCTATCTCACCATCAAAATTACCACAATACTTTCCAACAGGATAACCAATACTGCAAGCACTTGAATAGGCTCCAGCACCAGCATTTTTAAGAGCATCTTCTGCTGAACCATCTGTGTAACATGGAACCCTTTGTCAAGAGGATATCTGTAATGTATAGTAGCAAGGGCAGCACTTTTTAAGTCACTTTGTAGAGAAAATTGTTTACCAACACTCCAAAAAAGTTCCAGGTGACTCTCCAAAGTCATCTGGCATATAATAGGGTTAAGTTCCTGTGGGAAAACTTGGCGACTGGGTGTAGGAATATCGAAAGTATCATAAAGATCATGAACAGTTGAAAGGAAAGACTTATGAGTTTTTAATCTTTCATTTGTGGGTCTATAATAATTCAGGAAATTGTTTCTCCTTCTAAAGATCTTTTCAACCAGGTTCAGGGCATTTCTTTGACTCCCTTCACTCAAAGGTTCCAAATATGTCAAATGTTTTTAAACTACCATTTACTCATTGTTGAATTTATCGTTTAATTTGATATTTGGAGCCGGAATTAGTCTTGCTGTTCAAAGGATATTAATTAACGGGTTTGAAGGGTATATATTCTCTCCTTTTACGCGCCTTGCATGAGTTCCGTATCTTTATATTTCAAAGATTCCGTCTCTATGCATACAAGTCAAACTAATAACAGTGTGTTAAGAAGAAATATTAAGTGTCAATCGTATTATCACCTTTAAAACGTATTGATATAATGTTAATTCGTAACATCCCTTCTAAACGTATTGATTCAGAAAAATAAAAAATATTTAGCAGTTAGAACATAAATTATTTTTCAAATGCGCGAGTCTTTTTTTTTATTTCTATTTTCAGAAAAACTAGACAATTGTTTATATTATGGTATAAAATTTCTGACGCACCCACCCTTCCCTTTCTCACATAAAGAACACTTTTTTTTGTTTATTTGTGAGCGTGACCTATTTGGCACCGCTCCTTCAGAGGGGAACAAAGCATCAACAAAAACTTCCATAATCACTATTATTTTATACTCTTCAAACACACCTAATGAATCACAAGTGAAACTACAAAATGTGACCCTAGGAGTGATATATAAAGCGAACAATCCTCTCTCTATTCTCAATGAACAAATCTAAGTAAACACGACTAAGTGAACTAGACAAAGTGAACAAGCGCTAGTGATCTGATTACTAAATCTAATTCAATCTATCTTAGAACCTTAATTTAATAATTTATTATCTTAGCAACCCTTTCCTTAACTCGCGCTATGTTTGTGAAATACTGAATGAAATATTATAATATTCTCACCTACGCAGCACCGCAACAGCTCTCCTGCTCCTTCTATCTTACATCTACAAAACTTACACTTTATATAGTCTGTCGTGTCCCTGTCCTATTTTGGACCCACTCACATCGCCCGACGCGTCTCTAAGTGTAGGAGGAAACATATCATCACCAACAAAAGCCATAGCAACAAATATTTATTTAAGACAGACAAACACATTAACAAGCACAAGTTCAATTTATAAGTAGAAACCTAAGGAGTGATTCTCTAATACCTAGATTAATCCTAATACTCAAATCTAATACTCAAATCTAAACATTCAAATCTAATATTCAAATTTAATATTCAAAATCTAATATTCCCGTCTAAGTAATCTCAGCTATCAGAATGGACAATGAGACGAACTCTTGCTAACCTCAGGTCGATACTGAATCTAATTCCTTAAGATTAATCTATACTTACTTTAATAATATCAAATACTATCAAATGCGCGCTAAGCTCGTTGAAGTAATTTTCCGTCGATACTTACGTACAGCTTGGCAACTCCTTCTCTCTACATTTACGAAATCTAGACTTTATATAGTCGATCTAATTAGCATATAAACTATCTCGTGTTTTTCCCGAAGAGGCTGTGAAATAGAATAAATGCTGGCCCAAAGTTACCCAAGAGGATAAGTAATAAATTCTCGCGGATAGCCCCGTCACAAGTCAAACTAATTTAAAATATCAGGGTTCCTTCTTGATAGGCTGTGAATTAACGTAAATGCTGGCCCCAAAGTTTCTCCAAGAGGATTAGTGAATAAGGACGCGTCTAGATCCGTCACATGTTTTATTTCTTTTAGCAACAAGTGTATTCACTTTTAGGGTTGCGCCTTAATCTTTTAGTCGCCAAATCCTGAAATGGTATAAGGAATTAGTTGCGAAATCTAAAAATTATATATGCAATAATTCGCCAAATCTCGAAGTGGTATATGGAATTAGAAGCCAAATCTGAAAAACCTTATTCCTGGTGATCCTGACCAGGACAATGGAACAAAATTATAAAATTATAGTATTGTCATTAGTCCTTGATAAGTGTGCAAAATTTCGGATTAATCTAAACTTTTAAAGTGGGTAAAAATCGGGTTCAAAGATTCCACTGCATACAAATGAAACTTACAAAAGCGTGTTAAAAAGGAAGACAGTATAGAATCAGAATCTGAAACTTTCATGAAGAAGATGTTGCAGATGAAATAAACAGAAACCGACAGCGGTTCTGATCTTATAGGAACTCCTCCCAGGCAAAACGCCAAACCAAAGATGACAATCTTTAAAGATGATGTTTGGTTCAGATCCGGAAACTTGGCCACCTATTCTATCAGACTTCAATAGATGTTTTTTGGAAAAAGAAGGACCCTCTAAGCCATTGACAGAGTATAATTTTCTTCATGACGACACCTGTCAAAGTTACGCTCACATTATTATACCAGAATTTAAAAAAAAGAAACAGTGAAAAGGCTGTGAGTATAAATGGTTAGCCATTCAATTACAAAAAAAACTCTAAATTGTTTATTCTACAAACGTTTTGGCGGTGTCGTTAGATCTCTTTCCACAGAGGGCTTTAAAATTTAAAAGCACCTAGTTGAATTTAGTGTGTGATTACAATGCTGTAAAACAACTGACAGTGGCTTGCAAAGATTTATTATTGCGAAAACTAATTATTAGTACGAGGTGCTTCAACGCATTGTAGCAACATTGAAAATGCTTGCTCAAAATTGTTTAGCCCTTCTAGGTAAGAGTCCATCCGATTCCAATAATCTTTCGAATCATTAACTATCCTAACCCAATAATGGTCATTTTTAACAAATAATTCAATTAGTGGATCCAATAATGGAATTGATCCAATAATGGAGGAACATGTTCGAAGAGTGCTAAGAAATCAAGAAAATAAAGTACACTATCAAGTGGAAAATATTCAAAACGAGATAATTTCTCTTTTACATAAGAACATTAAGCTACAAATTGTTCTTATGAAATTAAACATGCCAAATATTATTCAATAATTTCAGACTGCACCCTTGATGGCAGTAAAATCGAACACTTGACATTTTTGACGAGATATGTATGTCTTGAAAAATTTAATTCTAATGAAGTTACCATTAAAATTAACAAGAGTTTTTAGGTTTCCTTTCAATTGAAAGATCGACTGGAAAAGAGCTTTCAAATTTAATAGTTGAGAAACTTAAAAAATTGGGACTAAATTTGCTAGATATGCGGGAACAGGCCTACGATAATAGAGTCAACATTAAAGGCGAGAAATCAGGGGTACAATCTGTAATTAGGACGTTAAGTCCACGAACAGTCTACGTACCATGTAGCCACTCTTTAAATTTGGTCATTAATGACATGGCAAAAGCATCCTTAGAAGCCTGCAATTTTTTTTAATACAGTCCAAAAAGTTTATTTTTTTCATCATCAACTTTTTGTTAGGCCATATTATTAAAATATATAAAGGGCATAGATTTAAAATCACTCAGTGCAATTCACTGGGATAGCCAAAGTCTGGATAGCCTCTACTAAACCATCAAGGCATCAATTAGGAGATATTTATGATGCTCTCTTTAGTATTCATAATAATACTGAAATTGGATACTCTTATAAGAGATGAGGCCTCTGGATTATTAAATTCTGTTAAATAATTCAAGCTTCTATGCTCCATCATTATTTGGTATAAAATCATAAATTGCATAAATCCACTAAGAAAGCTATTGCAAAAAAAATATTACGATCTACCATCTGCTATGGAACTCTAAAGAAATTGTAAAGATTTTTTTTAATGATCTTCGATTGGATGAGACTTTTTATGAAATGCTCTGTGATGCAAAAGAACTGGCCGATGAGAGTGATATCCCTGCCAACTTGGACGCAACCACGTCACAGAGTTCCACGCAAAAATGTTAATTTTGATTGCGAAGCACGAGATGATCTGGTAGGAGATCCTAAATTAAAATCGAAGGTGGAGTTTTATTTTTTTACTATTGACCTCTAAGCAATCAATGTATTGGAATGCAAATTTAATTTAATGAGCAATTGTTTTCAGTTTTTATAAAATATGCATGATTTAAAAGATACCCCTAAAAAATTTAATAATTCAAAAACTGTAAAAATTTAGAAATGATGTTGACAGACGAAGAATAAGCACATATAAACTCGCTTGATCTAGCAGATAATGTCAATTTAAGCTTTATTCGGCAAAAAAGAAAGCTCAATAAAGAAGTTTTATAATTTATTTCAGTTTTAGAATTTGACTCCAAATCTTGGTATCACATTAATAATTTTACTTTCTTTGCCAATAAGTGTAGCAAGTGAAGACAGGGAGTTTCTCAAAAATAAAATTCTCTCTTACGGCCCACAACTCTTCAAGATAAATAAAATGGTTTGGCTACATTGGCTAGACCATGAAAAAAATTGGCTTAAAAGAATGGATCATAGAGTGTTTAGAGTAAAAAGTCAGAGAAAAAAATTCAAAATTTTTGTTTACTTTGTTATTTGTTTTAAATTTGTGTTTTAGTTTTTAATATAATTTTAGTACTGTTATGCTACCTTTTTCTTTGCAAGAACCATTCAAGCTTTATAGGCGTGTATTTATGAACAAATTCTGACAAAAAAAAAAAAAAAAACCACCTTATTATTATTTTATTTTTTTTTTTTTTGCTTTTTGCTTTTTGGAGAGGGGCAGCATTTTTCATTTTATCCCGGGCGGCAAAACTGCTAGAGCTGGCCCTGTATCTGCCAAATAAATTTCACGGCGATATCTCTAGTCTTTCTTGGTGTTGCATTTTGTGTGGCCAGCAGTTTGTTTAAATGACACACAAAAAAGTTTGAAAGATAAGATAGAAGAAGAGAGTTAAGTAAAATATTCTTTCTCAGTAAAATTTTAGGATTTCAAAGACAAACTTGTGCTTCTCTTTGAATCATATATATTGATGCTCTAATAAATTTATGGAACTTCAATAGAAAAAAGGAATAGACATAAAAAGTTGTGGGGGTGTGGTATTTGGCACCCCTCTCTCACCGTCTTGCCTACCTAGAGGTGTGGGGGGGGGGAGCAAAGCATCACCAGCAACTTCCATAATAAATATTATTTTATTTCTCTTCAAACACCCTTAATCAATTACAAGTGAAACTACAAAAGGAAACCCTAGGAGTGATATATAAAGCGAACTATCTAATCTAAATGAATAACTCTAAGTAAACCCGACTAAGTAAACTAGACAAGGAGAACAAGCGCTAATGATCCAATAACTAAATCTAATTCCATCTATCTTAGATCCCCTCAATCTAATGATTTAATCCCTTAGCAACTACTTCCTTTACTCGCGCTAGGTTTGTGAAATACTTAATCTAATATTCTCACCTACGTATCACCGCAACAGCTCTCTGGCTCCTTCTATCTTACATCTACAAAACCTATATATATAGACTTTATATAGTCAAACTAATTTAAATATAAGGGTTTCTTCTTGAGAGGCTCTGAATTAACGTGAATGCTAGCCCCAAAGTTTTCCCAAGAGGATTAGTTGGAAAAATGACGTGTATAGATCCTTCACAAAGTGTAACAATGGTTTGTTCGGTGTCTCAATTTATAGAAAAAATAGCTCGTGTAATAAAGTGATTTCACTTTGGGATGGGGTGCGCTTTCTTTAAATTTTTAAAAGAAATAAAAATGTAGCTTTAGGCTGACACAATGCACAGGCTTTTTAAAAAATCCATGCAAAGGATTAATTTCAGTAAATTTCTGTTACAAAATTTTATGGCTCGTTTCAAAAATTTATTCAATAATTAAACTTTTTCACCAAAAACTTTCATTATTAATTCATTTCAAGTTTTAAAGACTAAGATATTATTTATATATAATTTATTTAAATCTTAATGCAAACTGAATTTCTAATTAAAGTATTCAGAAAGAGATAATTTATTTTTCACACGAAAATATTAAATTACTTATTGTTCTCAAAGTTAAGCAAGACAAATCATATTCGATAAATTTAGATTGCACTCCTGATGCCAATAAGATCAAATAAATAACATTCTTGGTGAGATATGAATATACTGAGGAATCTAATTCTAATGAAGTTATTGTTGAAATTAAAGAAAGTGTTTTTAGGTTTTCTTCCAGCTTAAAGATTAATTGGAAAAGAACTTTTAAATTTACAAGTTCAGAAACTTAAAAAACTAGGGCTAAATCTGCTAGATATGCAGGGGCAAGCCTACAATAACGAAGCCAATATGAAAGGTGAAAAAGCAGGGGTACAATTCTAGAATTAGTCAATCTATATATATAAAGAAGAAAAGCGACTCACTCACTGACTGACTGACTGACTAATCACGAAATCTCTAGAACTATTCAACCTACAGACTTGAAGTTTGGTAGACATGTTCCTTTCATAGAGTAGACATCAGCTAAGAACGGATTTTCCGAAATTCCAGACGTAAGGGGCGTTACGGGGGGTTAAGGGGCGTTATAAATAATTGTTTCCATGTTTAAACTACTCAATGTACAATTTTGAAATTCGGTTAGCAGATTCCTTTCATACAGTAGAAATCCACTACAAAATGAGTTTGGTGAAAATCGACCCCCAAGTGGCATTTCAGGGGCTTAGAGAGCGTTATAGATAATTATTTCCATTTTTAAACTATTTGACGCACTGTCTTTAAATTTGATAAATGGATTCATTTCGTAGAATAATGATCAGTTACAAAACGGGTTTTGTGAAAACAGACTTCTAAGTGGCGTTAAGGGGGATTAAGGGGCGTAATAGATAAATATATCCGTTTTTAAACTATTTCACCTACCTGCTTGAAAATTGGTAGGTAAGTTTCTTTCCTGGAGTAAATATCCGCTACAAAATGGGCTTTTGGAAAATTGACCCCAAGGGGTGTTGCGGGGGCGGGGGGTTTAAGGGGCTCAAGTGGCGTTATAGATAATTATCCCCATTTTTAAACTATTAGACGTATAGTCTTGAAATTTGATAAGCAGATTCCTTTCGTAAAGTAGAGAACCGCTACAAAATGGGTTTCGCGAATATCAACTACCAAGTTTAATTTCGGGAGATTAAGAGGCGTAATCCATAAATATTTCCATTTTTTAAACTATTTGATCATCCTGCTTGAAAATTGGTAGGCATGTTCCTTTCATGTAATAGAGTTCCTCTAACAAAGAGTAAAACGAAAATTGCCCCCCAAGGATGGTTGCGAGGGGTCAAGAGGAGTTACAGAAAAAAATTCCTGTTTTTAATTGTTAGACCCATATACTTGAAATTTGTTAAGCATGTTTCTTTTGTTGAATAGGGATCCACTAAGAATGTATTTTAAGTAAATCAAGTTCTGCGGAGGGGTGCAGGGGGTTACTGGGACGTATTGACACAAAAAAATTCCTTTTTTCGAGCTACAAGGACTATAATAATGAAATTCGGTTTGCAATTTTCTTTTGCTGAATTGAAATCCGCTAAGAGCGGTTATTTTGGAAAACGGCTCTCAACGGGATTACGGGGATATTGATAGTAAAACTTTTGTTTTTTTCTGTTAGATTTAGACTTGAAATTTGGCTTGCATGTTAAATTTACGGAGTAGAGATCCACCGAAAATTGGTTTTGCGGGAATCCACTTGGTTTTTGGGTTAAGAAAGAGCAAACATCATTCTATACTTCAATTTTAGAGATTTTTAGAAAATACAAATTAGATGAGTTCTGCCCTTTTTTTTATCAACAGGAGACGGTTACAGGTCTAAGTATATTTTTCAATACAATCGAATTCTTAATGCAGGACTTAGATATCAATAATTTATACATATGTATAAGCAGTAAAAATTTATAAAGCATCACAAAATACCCAGCGAAGCGGGCGGGTAACGGCTAGTCTATTTATATCCGCGAACATTCTGTGTACCATGTAGAAGTGTGTAATTTTTTTAATAAGAGGTGTTCAAAAAATGTAGTTTCTTCATCGTCAACTTTTTGTTGGGCCTTCTTACTGAAATATATAAAGAATCTAATTTTAAAGCTCCTTAGTGAATAACGCGGTGATAGCCTATAAGAGACTACAAAAAAAACTTAAAGTATCGATTAGGAGGCATTTATGACGTTAGTTTAAGGTGAAACTGTAAGAGATAAGACCTCTGGATTATTAAACTCTCTTAAACAGTTCAAGTTCCTATATTCCATTATTAATTGCTATTAAATATTAAATTTCATAAATCCAAAAACAAGCTATTTCCCACAAAAGTCTACGATCTATAGACTACTATCTGCTACGGAACACTTAAGCAAATTGTGAAGATTTTTATAAGGATCTTCGATGTGGCTTTTGATGAAATACTCTATGATGCAAGAGCTGGTGAGATTGATATCCTTGCTAATTTTGAGGTGACACACAGCCACATCACAGAGTTGGAAGAAGTATTAGTTTTGATTATGAAGCCCTTGTTGATTCGGTGGAGGTCCCGAATTAAAATTTAAAATAAAGATTTATTTGTTTATCATTGACCAAGCAATTAATGCCTTGAAATATATATTTAATTTAATAAGAACAAGCAGCAGTTTTTTTTTAATTTTTATACAATAAGTATGATTTAAAAGATATCCTTAATGCTTATTAGTAAAAAATTTCAAATTTAGAAATAGTATTGCCCCAGTGGAGTGCACAGAAATTTTTTGAAGGGGATGGGGGGATTCAGGGTCGAAAAACTTCTCGTATTATACTTCAAAACGCCGCCAAATATATTATTTTGATTTTATTGACTGTCGGAAACGAAAACCAGTAAAAGACAAAGCACATAACTAATAATTAGAATTAATTAATAAAATGAATTAGTAATAATAAATACTTAATTAAAATTTACGTAACATATACATACGATTATAACTAATCGAAAAAAATCGAGTGATCAAGTGCCCCTTTGTGTTCGCCCCTCTGTTAACCGATGAAGAACCAGAGGATATAAACGTGCTTGATCTAGCAAATGAGGTAGTGTCGTTTCGGCTTTATTAGGTAAAAAAAAAAGCCCAATTGTGAGAAGTTTTTAAGCCAATTTAAAATGTGCACCAAATTTTTCTGCTGCATTAAAAACTTTGATTTCCTTGTCGATAAGTGTAGCAGGTGGAGAAAGGAGTTTCTCAAAAAAATTAAGATTAATAAAAAAAATTATTAAGATTCCCAACTTTTCAGGATAGATTAAATGGTAAAAGCAGGTTTTTCTGAATGTTTGATCAGATCAGTTCATTTCTTTGTGCAGCAAGCTAATTGCAGTAAAGGAGAATTTAGGGGGATGCCGAGGCACCCGCGTTAATGAGCATTCAAACCAACACATTTGGTAGAGAGCACGATAAACGCTGGTTGAACATGAATGTATTTTTGGAGTCTCGTTGGAAAGAACATCGAGAAATTTAGTCTTGTTTTCAATGTTTATGTTTCCATCGAATACGAGTTCCAAATTATCAAATAATCTTGTGCGACGTATTTCCAATAAAATCACAGAGCGCAATATCCAGAAAACGCGCTTTGACGATGAAAAGATAAGACATCTTGGAAGTGCGGCGCAATCTTGATAAGCCGGACATTCCACGAAAAGGAAACTGAGGTCGTGACAACCGGACTTACGAACCATAAAAGGGGGTTCTCGTACTCTACTGAGTGCTCGTTGGTAGATCGCGAGAGTACATAACTCTGCCGATCTCCAGTAGACACATTTAAAATGATTGCTTTGCAATTTTTCCAGAAGTTAAGAGTTTAATTCAAATGGGAAATTTAATAACTGAATATTAGGAAATGCATGGTGTTAAAAAGTCTAAAAATTAATTTAAAAGTCAAACAACATGGCAATAAACACGACAGATAATGGGAATATGATTTAGAAAACATCATTAACATAAAGTTTAAGGAGAGTTGATACAAAGATGGAGCTGGCTCAATATCCAGGGTAATTAGGGTATTGTTAATTTGTGCTAATAGCATTGTGTAGTAAATTTCTTTTAATCGAAACTGAATAAAAGGGTGATGTATGACAAGGACCGCTCTGTATCGAAAAGCACAGCGCTTCAGTACGCTTTCCTTTAATTTGACCTCATTTCATGCATCCCAGCAGTTGGTAGGATGTGGAGAATTCAGCCATGTTGCTCAGGAATTATTAATTCAGTGGATATTAAAAATTAGTTTTTCACCTAATTTGCTGAGGGTAAGGAGAAGAAATATCGATTGATAACTCTCCGAATTGGTGGAATCTTTCCAAGGTTTGATGACCGAAGCAGTTTTTCAAGCAGGAAGAAAGTAATTTAGTTTGCACATACTATCAATATATTAGCTATGAAAATATTTAGATTTGGGAAATCTTTTCAGCATTTTGTCCAGACTTTTCCTTAACCTTTGATTTGCTTGATGTAGTCAAGATTTCAGAAGATACTGGGAGGGGTAAACATCAGTTGAAATAGATTGTTAACGAAAGTTGTTAACGAAGTGTGTGATTATTTACTCTCTTTAACTTTATTTTGGATGTAATTCAATTATATCTTAATTTTAATCAGCTAGGATTTCAATTTTTTGCCGTCGTTAATGACCATTGAGGGTGGAGGAGTAATATTCTTTTTTGATTCTCTCTTTCTCTCTTCCCGAGCAATTTGTTTGCCACTCGAAAACTAATTTGTCTTTGTAGTCTCCTTATAATTATCATTTGCAATGGGAATGCCCAAGTTTCCCTAGCTATGTTTCTATTTTTAAAAAGTCGCTTAAGCTCTTCTTGAGCGAACGGTTAATCATACTAAATATTTTAAAGTTGAAGATCTCCAGTTTGAACTGAAGAAGAAGCATCGTAATATATTTATTATTATTTGGGGAAAATAGTTTTAGAGGATTGTGGTTAACAAGCGCGGGAAGTGAAATTATTTGACAAGGTCAAGTATTGCTTTCTTTGAGGTCTCAGGGAAGAGCAAAGGATGTACCATGACCCAATTGTGTTTGAGTGGGTGTGGTTACGATCTCATAGCAGTCAAACAGTATTTTCTTTTTGGGTTTGTTTTAACACAGTTCTAAGAGGGATGTTTTGTATTAAAATCCCGGTGTATAATCAATTCATTTCCGATTTTGAAAATGTTGATGAAGTCTCGGGAAAATTCAGAAGTATAGAAAAATCACAAAAAGGGGATTCCTGTCTATTGGGGGTGAGCAGAGCCAACTAAGTAAGGGGTTAGAACATGATAATGAGATTCTTTTCATTAGAAAAATAGTCCTAAGTAAAGAGCAATCCTGGTAGAGAAAAGGGTCCACCTGACCCCTTCACTTCCAAACTAAAGTTGAGTCTGAGTACCCCCGTGCTGCTTTAGGGACTCCCAAATCTATGCTGGGAAATTCTGTCGCATCCACCATACTCTCCAAACCTAGCACCCTCCGATCATCAACTGTTTCTGTCCTTTCAATTATCTTTACAGAACAAAAAATTAAAAAATGAAGAAGGTATCAGACAAGCACTGGTTCAATTTTCCTCCTCTAGAGATGAAGCATTTTTTAAAAAATGGGATATACAATTTGCCATCACGCTGGCAAGAAGTCATAAATAATTCTGGCAATTATATTATTTAATTAAGTCCATTCAAGGTATGAAAATTTTATTAATCCTAAAAACGGACAGAACTTTCCGGAAGACCTAATGTATGCTGTACTAATTTAATTTGAAAAAATGGTTTGGTACAACAATTTATCAATAGTTAAAAGGATAGCCCCTCACCTGCTTATTGAAATTAAATCAATTTTAAACTAATAAGTATCAGCAAATAAATTTGAAATTACGTTTATTATTGTAATTGCTTGTTTCCATATTTTATTATCTTTATATATAAAAATCCCGTGTCAGTGTTTGTCCGCGATGGACTCCGAAACTACTCAACCAATTTTTAAAATAATTTTGCATATTATGTGTCATTTCTTCCTTTTAAAAAACATAGGATAGTTTTTATCTCAATTTGTGACGTCATTATATTTTTTTATTGCTGGAAATGCCTAGAATCCGGGAAACGGAAGAATTCGCAAAATATCGAAATGCGTGTGTGCCTGAGGAAGTGGATTTTGTTGACCTAGGTGCATAAAAAATTGGCGACTGGAATCTGAATTTTGAATTGAATCCCAATAATACTCGTAACTTTGCCGGATAATGCCGGTCGACCGTATTTTAGACACACCCTGACACTGCATTTCCTTAAAAGCCTTGGAGTGCGAAAACTTGGTTCCTGGCGTATTTTGAGACGGTTAACCTGAGTCTGATATCCGATATGAGAAATTGTCGCAACTTTGCCGGATAATGCTGGTCAACCGTATTTTAGACACACCCTGGCAGGGACTTACTTTAAACACCTTGGAGCGTGAAGACTTGATCCCTGGTGTATTTTGAGACGGGCGATCTGAATCTGATATCCGATATGAAAAAGTGTTGCAATTTTGCCGAATAATTCTGGATGACTGTATATAACGCGCACCGTGAAAGGAGCTTTCCTCAAAAGTTTTGAAGCACGAAAAGTACTTTTCTGATCATTTTTGGGATTGTAAACGAGAATCCGATAACGGATAATAGAAATTCCCGTAACTTTGTGGATAATGCTGGACGACCCTCATGCCCCTTTCCAGAGACTGAACCTTTCGGCTCAGGGCAGCCGAAAGTAGTCTCCGGTTGCATGTAGGGAGGAGAAACGAGAATCTGCAATCAGATTTCAGAACTCCCATAAATATGCAGGATATTGCCAAAATTAGGTGGAAGGGCTTCACGTAAAAGTATATAGTAACTAATTTTCATTCCCTCTAGAGGCTGGATTTTCACGCGCTAGGGCACCAAAATTCAGTACCGTGTGTGTTTCGAAGCGAGGAAAGATTATCTGAAGTCGGACTTTAGGAGTTCCGGTAATACCGTAAAATGCCGGACGATATGTGCGGACGGTGATGTCAATTTAAATTGAAGACGTAGGGATGCAGAAAGTGGGCCTTGATATTATTTTGGGAAGGCCAATCCGAACATTCAATCCAATTCGAGAAATTCAATTACTATGCTAAATAATGCCAAACGACTTTTTTAAGTGAACCTTGGCAGGAGTTTACCTTAAAATTCTTGGAGTGTGCAGAATGCGCTGCGGTGCTTTTCTGGGTGGAAAACAAGAATCTGATATTGGACTTAAGAAACTCCAGTAACTTGGCAGGATAATGTGGGATGATAGTATTGCCACCCCTTTCAGGGAAGGAACTTGCAAAAGCAGATGCGCCAAAAGTGGGCACCAGGTGCGTCTCGGAATGGGAAACGAGAATCTGGATTCGGATTTCAGAAAATCCCTTAATTGTTCTGTATATTGCCGAAATGAGGTCAAACGGCCTTGCGCTCGAGTCAGGCGTCAATATTTTTATATTCCCTATATATACTAAACTTTCAGGCGCAGACTTGCGAAAATGCTATCAACAAAAAATTGCATTGGTAATTGCAGATAGCATTCGAGGCACTGCAATTGGCATTCAAGAACTGTTGCCACTTTTTTAAATGATGGACAAATTGCACATTCAGAATTCCAGCTGCTATTTGACATTCATGAGAAACCAGATGCAATACGTAACATTTAAAAAAGCGAAATTCCTACGGTATTGCAAAGAAGTTCAATCATAATCTGCAATGAGTGTACTATGGCTCGTAAACACTCACTCGAAGCTTTACATTGAACTTTGTAAGATTTAAATGGCAACGAAAAAATATTCGGTGGTGCTGTCTTATTACTCTCTGATATTTCTGACAGACATTGCAAGTCATTCCTTGCTCTACTTTTGCTCACGAGATTAACGTAAATTTAAAACAATTGCTTTTATGGCGTTGAAGCACTTCGATTGACCATAAACACACGAGTTGAATTGCAAGATTATCAATCAGCGCAAATATTTTCTAACCAATTGCTGGATATTGGAAACAGTGAAGTGGAACTACATGAAAATACACAATGTATCGAATTGCCAGACAATTTCTGTACTGTTGTTCAGACAAAAAGGAACTGATTGAGAATGTTTTACCGTATATACTATATAACTATCTAGACAATAACTGACTCTGTAATCCTGTTACTTTGGGCAGAAGAAAAATGTTGATGTTGACGAAATAAACTTCCAGATACAAAGGTGCTGCCAGGTGATCTAATGCCTTTTAAATCAATTGACACTATTGTTGATGAAAATGAAACTGTAAAGTTTGGGAATTCTCTGAATATTTTAGGATTGCCTCTTCATAACCTTCGGTTAAATATTGGTTCACTGGTTATTCTGCTACGTAACTTAAATCTATATCGATTATGTAACGGTACACGTTTGTCATCAAAAAAATTACTGCGAATCTTCTTGAAGCAACCATTTTGATCGTCCTGTTGCCACGTATTCCACTACCTTCAGAATCTCCAATACCATTTAAAATGCTTCGATTCCCGATTCGTTAGGCTTTCGCGAAGACCATTATTAAATCTCAAAGCCAAACAATGTCCCTTTGGGGCTTTGAAAATCCGTGTTTATTGCATGGTCAACTACATATATGTTGCATGCTTACGTGCGGGGAAACCACAGAATCTACTTTCGTAAGCAAAAGAGAGGTTACCAAAAAATATTTTGCACCAATTTGTGACGGATCTATACCGGTCTTAACTATATAATCTCCTCTATTTTTCTTAAATAATTTATTTATTTCAACCAATCTTCACCGAGAGCCAGGCGTGATTTATGCAAATAAGATATATTATATAAGTTCGGGTTTCGCGAGTTAGAAGAGTTAAGTAAGGATAGGAAGAGTGAAGTTAAGTGAATTAAAGATCAAGACGTCAGCACGAAGTTGCTGACAATCGTAGATAGCCTGTTAAGTGTGGAGCTAAGCGAGGAGAAGCGGATTGAAGATAGAAAAATCCTTATTACAGAGCGTGGATTCTTCACCCATTCTTCCAGTCATTAAAAAGGCAGAAATCATCACGAAGGAACAGCCGATGTAAGATATAAGGTCAGTGATTTTATTTAAGATATTGCGAATATTCGTACGGGGCGTAGCTGTACTTGTGCGCGTTTAAGCTTTCCTAGATTCAGTTGATATTCTGAATAGCCCGCTAGTAGTGATTCCCCGTTTCGTACTCCACTCTTATTTGTTTTTCTTAATTGAATTGTGTGTGTCTAAACTTATGTGCTGAGTAGAATCAATAAATCTATTTTATTTGCAATAATGTCTTTTGATCATGTAAGTCCGCCTGCACATCCAGTAGTATTTTCAGATAGACAGGGAGATAGAAGTTTAAGGGGTGGCTTTCAGTCACGACAAATTAGCAATTAATTATATTAAAATTAGTTATTGTTATAATTTAGGAGGATAAAAATAACATTAAAAATTGCTAAAAATAAACATTATTAATTTCATTTGTAATATTAAATCTTTATAGGTTGTTACTAACAACTTCGTAAATAATTCATGCATTATACTTTACTGAAGTAAGAGATGAATAAAATGCAAAATTTAAAAAAAAATGTTATTTTATGTTTAATGTCAATTCTCCAAAATTGTAAGAAAAAATTAATTTGACTACATTGAATAGCTTAGAATGATATTATAAATCAACGTATTCAAACAAAGCCACAGCAACGCGTGGCCGGGTCAGCTAGTGTGTTATAAGAATGAACGCGCTTACAAAATAGTTTGTCTCCGTAAGAAAATGCGACTTATTTACAACCAACAGCTTTTTGCACGATGTTCATCTCAACTAATCCGTGTTGAAATTTCACATTCGATGATTCCTCGTTCAAGGAACTCGCGTTGATGATAACCCGATCGATAAACAGAAGCAGCTCCATTTGTCTCTGGCAAAATGAACGACGTTGAAAGACAGAGAGACCTACAATATAAGACATCGCAAAGATTCGATAAATAATTTCAGCCATAATCTGTAGTTTCATCTGCACGTTCTTTTCCTTCAAAGGATATAAGTGTATAGCGGTTTTTCCCTCTAAATGTATATCTTTCATTGATTCGCTGTAACGAGATTTTTTATTATATTCACACAAAAAGGTGTTAAAGTTTCAGGTTAAACTCAAATCGCCTGATTTATTGCTTTCACACAATGCGTCTTCAAACAACCGACACAAGTCACAAGGATACATTGAATTCTTTTTATAGTAGTTTGAGAGGGAATTTCGCTTCATGATTAGTCGATTTTGCACTATACCTTTGTAGTGCCTGTCGGTTCCTGTTTCCCTCTGAAACCCCTTGTCTACCCTCGGACCCGACTAGGTGTGTGTTAGAAACTGAATAATCAGTAGACATGATTCACTCTAATTATTTTATTGTCACCAAAATACCAAGCAATAATAATCTAAATAAGATAACAGATCAGATAGCAGAGCGTGGAAGTGAGACTCAATAGCCTGGGGGTAATAATACGGACCCTCAACTGATACCACGATAACCTAAACAAGCTCAATATCAACTACGCCACACACTAATAAGCTAAACTTCTATTTAAATAAGGATCCCGATACCTGTACTTTTATGAAGTCAAGTCCTACTCTTGAGTCCTTGAAGGCGAACTTATCCGGATTTAATCACCGTCGATTGATCCACTCTCAGTAATCTTCAATTGATAAACTCCAAAGGCACTTAATCATACCACGATTCTTCACTCTCCAACTAACCAACTAACTCTCACAACTAACTATTAAAACTCGCGAATACAGAATTCATATAATCTACTCAATTTGCATAATTACGCTGTCCTCCCTCGGTGAAAGTTGGTAGATAATACTATTTCCCCAAAAGAATCCCCAAGGTGTTGGTAGAGCTACATATAGATCCGTCACAACCCCCTCCGAGAAGAAAACGTGATTTATCTGAGGTTCTAAACGACCCGATAGAAATTACGTTAGATACTTAACACTTAAAAACGATGAACCTTCATTAAAATTTTAACTCACTAACTTATCAATTTTAATTGAACTAACACCTACAAAATTCACTACTTTAAAAGGCACTCTACTACTGATCGACTATCTTGCACAGAACATCCCTACTGTGCTTCCCATTCGGGAGAGTATCAGGGGAAAAACCTTGAAACAAGAAAGACAAAAAAAAACTCTGATCATGCACTTTATTAAGTTCTAATAAAAAAAATTTTACATATCATAATTCTTCACACGACATTATCCTTCCTAGTCAGCAGCCATACATATCTTCTTACTACAGCCAAAGTTTCAGGGACTGCCACCCTGAAAGGAAACTTGATCAATACATCTTCAAAAATATGACATTCTACTCACATGAACATTATACAACTTCCGTATTTACAAATATGTTAGACCTTATTTCAAAATATATACATTTTTATATAAAGCAACAAATAATCTGGTTTCATTTTTAATAAACTCCCCGTTAGTGTTAATATTAGTTGTCCTAATTAGGCCGTTTCCCGAAACTAGATAATATATACTTATATACTTTAATAAATACATACAAAAATATATACACTTTCAAACATACAATATATTATAACAAACAATACAAGTAATTCTCAAATATAAGGCCAAGTTTTAATGTGTAGCAAAGCAAATGCAAACAAACAAATGTTTTCCACAATTTGGAAAAATTTTACATACAAAAGTTCATCTATCCGACAATAAGAAAAATGCACTCATCGCAGTGACAACTTTTGTACACTTTATATTTTACGAAAAAAATTGAGACTAGACCACATGGGAAATACTCTGAACTGTCTGTCAGAGAAAAAAAAATAAATTAGAACTATACAACCCGTCAATTCTTATATCCATTCTGCCGAGGCTCCGTCAACGGCTACCGCTTCTGTACTGGCCGACCTTGTCCTAAGGCGGTTCTCCATCTGCTCCGACCTCCTGCTTCTCCTTTGCTCTGTGTGTGCCTCATGCAGTTGATAGGTTCTTCCAGGGCCGATCTGTTCTGCTGGGGGATTCTGTTCCTTGCTGCTGTCCACTCTACGTCGGCTCCAAAGATTGTAAGGGCAATGGCGCTCCTGCTGGACTAGACGGGAACGATTGGACCTTGAATACCCCGCCTCCTCTCGACGTGATGGGCCTCTGCTGGCATCAGGTTGTCTTTCACTGGCCTCCTACCTAAATCTCTTTGTCGACAGATGAGATGGAATGGCCACTTTCCTCTTGATCCTAGATCTTGGTGCCTGTGGTCTCCTTTTATTCTGCTGCTGCTCGACCCAAGATGCTGGCCTTTCCCTTTTCTCTCCCTGAATTGAGCCGTATTAGCTCTCGAAGAAACAGGCAATTCCGTCTGCATACGCTTCCCCCTTCTCACCTCCTCTCTATCCCGCCTATTCCTGGTTACATCTCTACTACCTTCCAAATCTGTTTATCCTGATCCTCCTCGAATATTCTCAGCCCTTTCCGATTGTACTACTCTAGGCCACCTAACATCCGATCTTTCTGATTGTGCTGCCCTAGGCTGACTAATTTCCAAACTTTCTGATTCGCCGACACTCTCCTCATTTTCCCTTTGATGGTAAATCCGCACTTAGTCTACATTTACCGTTATTTGTTTACCAAATTTCAATATAACCAAATTATTATTATTAACTCTTAAAACTTTATAGAGGCCCTCAAACTTTGGCATAAATTTACCCACAATTTTCTTACTATCTGAGCTCTATGAGTGCGTTTGAACCAATACAAGATTGTCCACTTTTACATCAACCTCACGTCTCCTCTTATTGTAATATTTCACCCGTTTTTCCTGATGTTTCCTAGAATTTCTCCTAACCTCCTCAAACAATTGTCCTATGTTACCATACACCATGTCTGATCCGTCAATTACCATCACTAATTTATGAAATAAGGGAAATTAATTTCCGACCTAAAAATAATTCTGCCGGTATTTTACCAGTTATTTCATGAACCGCCGTTCGTAAAGCATAACCGAATTTCTTAAGAAATTGGTCCGAGTTAGAGTGATTCTCTTCTACAAAACTAGAAATCATTTGCAGAAGAGTACGGTTAAGACTCTCAGTCTGATTAGATTAAGGTCTATATACCACCGTTTTAACATGTTTTATGTTCAACCTGTGACACACATGTTCAAAAACTTCGGATATCATTCGGGGGCCATCGTCACTAATTAACTTTATATAGGAGCTCCATAATGAGAGATATAATTTTCAAAAAATGCATTTGCGATTGCCTTAGCCGAGGCTTTTCTTAAGGGTATAATTTCGACCCATTTAGAAAAATTATCCGTTATCACTAAAATAAACTTATAACGTTCCGGACTAATGGCTGGGTATGGACCTAATAAATCTAAAGATACAGTTTCATTTGAAAAATTTGTTACTATCGGAATTAAGCAATCAGCTGGTAGCGCGTTCTTATAATTAATTCTCTAGCAGTGGTCTGGGGGTTGATAATTATTTAAATATAAGCATGAAGGGAAAAATACACTCGTCTCTTAATCTTAAATAGGTCTCTTTTTTTTACCTAAATTACCTATTATTTAATAGTTTTAAAGGGTTATTTTCAGACAGACCCGAACTCACTCATGTATCATATCACGAAATTGATACGGGTGATAGTGCCCCTGTAGTATATAGACCTTATAGGTATGACAAGGTCAAACAAAGTATAATAGATTATCATGTAGATAAAATGTTACGAGAGGGCGCAATAGTACAAATTCAATCGCTTTACGTGTCTGCTGTTGTATTGTGTCGTAAGAAGAACGGATTACCTCCCGATAATCCTGAGGCGTATAGATTTGCGGTGAATTATCGCAAACTTAATGCGGTAACTAAGTACCCTAGATATCCTTTGCCACTCATTGAGGATTTAATTACTAATATTTCTCACACGAAAATAATGAGTACTTTGGATCTACGCACCGGCTATTTTCAATCGGCAGTAAACCCCAGGGATGTAGCCAAAACTGCTTTTGTGACGAAAAACGGTACTTATGCGTTTAAAACCCATTCGACCTCTCGGGTGCAGCCCCAAATTTTCAGAAAGCAATAGATATAATACTTAAACCAGTATTAGGGAAGTATGTGCAAGTTTATATGGATGACGTGATTATCTGGTCTCCATCATTTACACACCATGTTGAACATTTAAAGAGAGTATTTAGGTTATTGCAGGAAGCAGGGTTGACGTTGAACAGAGATAAGTGTAATTTTGGTTGCGAGAAATTAAAATACTTGGGTTTAGTAATTAGCAAAGATGGAATTGCCACGGCTGAGTCTAAAGATAAGGCAATAATAGAGATAAAACCCCCAAAGAATACTAAGGATGTATCGAAATTCCTGGGAATGACCCAGTGGTATCAAAAATTTATTAAAGGTTACGCAGATCTCTTCGAACCAATGTATCAACTAAAGAAAAAGGGTAGGAAATTTATTTGGTCGGAAAAGCCACAGGTTACTTTTGAATTGATCAAACGTGCAAATACGGAAGCACTGGTACTAAAATTACCGGATTTTAATGTGCAATTTGAGCTATTTACTGACGCCAGTTTCATTGGGGTTGGAGCTGTGATTACTCAAAATCAGAGACCCATCGCGTATGCGTCCCGCACACTCAATGTGGCTGAACGCAATTATACGGTTACAGAGCGCAAGTGTTTAGCGGTGTGATTTGGGCTTTAAATAAGTTTCGCACCTACTTTGGTCCGCTGCCAGTAAAAGTGAAAACGGATCATGTGGCATTAACCAAACTCACTAATGGTAAAAATTTATCCAGCCGAATGATTAGATGGGCACTCAAGCTAGCTGAGTTTAATGTTGAATGGGAACACCGTCTAGGAGCTCAAAATGTGGTGGCAGATGTGTTGTCTCGGAACCCGGTGGAATGTTTAGGGGATGAAAATATAGCTTGTGCAGTGATTAGAGATTCGGTACTATAGTCAAGCGATCAGTTGATTTCAGAACAAAGACAGGACCCTGAGTTATGGCCACATATATAGATATTTGAAAAATCCTGATGACAGCTCGGTGAATGCGTCAGTCTGTGGAAACTGGTCTCAAAAGTTTAAAATAATTGAGAACTTCTTATTTTATGTGAAGTATGCAACCACTCTCGGAGAACTGAGAGTATATATTCCACGGTCACTGCGGGGTGCGATAATGCGCGAATTTCATGATAAGCCTATAGCTGGATATCTCGGGGGAAAAACATATTTACGCGTGAAGGGTGTTTCTTATTTTTACTATATGAGAAAGTCTATATACGATTATGTTTATATACGATTCCTGTCAGAAAAATAACTATAAGAACGCGTTACCGGCCGGTCGTCTAATACCAATTGTAACTAATTATCCAAATGAAATAGTTCCATTAGATTTGTTAGGGCCCTACCCAGCGTCGAAACCTGAATGCTATAGATATATTTTAGTAATAACAAATCACTTTTTTTTACGAAGAGGTTGGAAGTAATACCCCTCCGAAAGGCTTCCGAAAAGATAATTGCCAATATCCTGTTTGAAAATTGTATTTCGCGATATGGAGCTCCGATTCAAATAATTAGCGATATTGGTCCCCAATTTGTATCCGAAGTTTTTGAGCATTTAAGTAACAGATTATGCCTAAATCATGTCAAAACAGTTGTGTATGGACCTCAGTCAAATAGAATGGAAAGAGTTAATCGTGATCTCTTACAAATGATTGCCACTTTTGTAAATAACAATCTTGAGACCTGGGACCAGTTTCTAAGGGAATTTGCTTACGCCTTGCGAACGGTGGTTCACGAAACCACGGGGAAAACTCCAGCAGAGTTATTTTTGCGCAGAAAACTTATTACCCCGTTTCAAAAACTTCTGATGGTGACGAATGGAGTAGAATTTGTAGTTAGGAATATTGAAAAGGTGTTTGAGGAAGCTAGGCAGAATACTAGAAAGAAACATGAAAAGTGGGCGAAGTACTACAATAGGAGGAGACGTGAAGTTAACATTAAGGTCGATGATTTAGTGCTGATTGAAACGCATCCCATAAGCTCTGCCAGTAAAAAGGTGGTAGCGAAATTTCTCCACAAGTATGAAGGCCCTTATAGGGTCTTGAGTGTTAAAAACAATAATGTTGTAATTTGGAAGGCAGGTAGAAGAACTACGGTTAATATAGACCAAGTATGAATTTACCATCAGAAAAAAAGTGATGAGTGTAGTGGATGTTAATAGTTCAGTTAGCAGAGGATCCGAGTATCAGTCGAGTAGCTTGGAGGAGAGTCGATCTGGGTTAGAACGGTCACAGGGCTTTAGGAGTATTGAGTGGGGTGGAAGACAGGTAGAAAAGAGGAAACAGACCAGAGGTGCTGGGAATAAAAGTGATCAGAGAGGGATAAAGGAGAACAAGCGAAATCAGGAGGTGGAAACGTGCGATCCCGCAGTCACTGAGGGTCCGCACAGAAAACGAACGGGAAATCAGAAGACGAGGAGGTGGAAGCGAGCGGTCCCTGAGACACTGTCTGAGGGGCCGAGAAGAAAAAGGAAACCTACAGTCCGGGAGATCAACAAGCGAAGGCTCCCGTCTTCCATCGCGTCGACTGAACAAGTCAAGAAAAGAGGTAGAATAGCAGATCACCACGATGGACTAGTTCCAGCAGGAGGTCGTCAGAAGCCAGAGGAAGAAAGGCCACTTCAATCAAGCGGGAGACAGCAGGGAAGGTCCACCCCATACAGACCCAGATATAGAGGAGAATTCCATGGAAAAACCGGTTCCCGATCTTCAATAAGAACAGCGCAAGACCAGGAAGGACCAGTCCTGTCTAGAAGAGATCAATCAAGGCGGGAAACTCCCTACAATTTGAGACAGCACCGACAGTACATGTGAAGTCTCCAGGAGCCCGAGGAGAGTCTACGAATCAGAAGGTTCACATCGTTGGAGGTTCATATTGGAGACATCACAAAAAGGAGAGGAACAAGCTATTAGCCAGGTTGTATTGTTTCATTTATATTTTTACTGACAGGCAGTCGGGTGAATGTTTGCAAGAAGCAAGTCTTATTTTGTTAAAGTTTTCATTGTACAAAAGTTTTACACTACGTTGCGTGAAAAATGAACTTTTGTATACCTAAATCTATTCTAAATTGTGGAAAGCAACTGTATGATTACATTTGTTTACTACTTATGGAGACTTAACTAGGGGTGCGAGAATTCCTTGTATTGTTTGTTTATATTGAATGTTTTGAAAATTGTATATAAATGTGTATGTATCTGCATATTGATATGTATATTAGTATATATCTGGTTTTGGGTCGCGGCGTAGGTAGTAAATTAACCATAATACTAATAGCGCTGCGTGATTGGAGTGGGAGTTTTTCTTAAAAACCAGATGAGATTTAATACATAAAGTAAATATGTGCGAAAATTCAATGTTGTCTATGTATGCATGCAGTGTTCAGAAATCTATTTCTACATCCACTGATCCAGTTCTCATTTCAGTGTGTCTGACCCTGATGTTTTGAAGATTTTGTTTAGAAGAGCAAATAGCTGTAAAGTCAAGATGTGTTTGTTTAAAATATTTAATTTTTACTGGTTTTGTACGGCCGGGTGTTTCCCTCCATTGGGAGGTTTTTCCTTGGTCCTCGCCCAAATGGGATACACCTTAAATAATGATTGTAAAATAGGAAATTTGGGAGTGATAAAATATTTGAGCTAGTAGTTTTGGAGTGTTTTTTTAGCGTATTGTTATGTAGAAGTTAATGATAAATTCGAGTTTAAGATTTCTTGATAGTTTCAGAGTAAAATTTTTTCAACGTAATTTCTATCGAGCCATTAAGACCCTTTTATAAATTACGTTTTTTTCTTGGAGCGGGCTGTGTGTGACGGGTCAATTCGCGACATTTTTCATATGAATCCTCTTGGGGAAACTTTGAGGCTAGCGTTCACATTAATTCACAGCCTTTCAAAAATATCAAGAAGAACACGTGATATGTAAATTAGTTTGACTATATAAAATCTATATATATATATAGGTTTTGTAGATGTAAGATAGAAGGAGCCGGGAAGCTGTCACTTAAGTGCGAATATTGGAATATTTCATTCACAAACCTAGCGCGAGTTAAGGAAGTCAAGATTAAATTATTAGATTGAAGATTTAAGATAGTAGAATTAGAACTAACTATCGGTTCACTAGCGCTTGTTCTACTTATCGATTTCACGTAGTCGAGTTTACTTAGAGTTGGGTATTAAGAATAGACAACACTTTAGATATCACTCCTAGGTTTCCTCTTGTAGTTTCACTTGTGATTGCTTAAGTGTGTGTTCAATGAATAAATAAAACTAATTGTTATTATGGAGTTTGTTGATGATGCTTTGTTTCCCCCCACACGTAGAGACGCGAATGACGGAGAGAGAGGGGTGCCAATTAGACCACCACCCCCACAAATGTAAAAAGTCCTTTTACGTTTCTTACCAACTTTCAAAACTGTTTCAATATAAACTGTTTTCTATTTCTTCTTCTTTGTTTTTCCGGAGAATAAATACTGGAATAAATGTATCAGTATTGATCGAGAATCAAACATAAAGTTGAAATTTAAATATTTTACTGCCATTCAGAAAAATAATAAACGATAATTAATAATTAAAGGAAAAAGTTAATAATAAAAATAAATGAATATAAAGGTAGTGATATAATTATAGGTCCCTGATTGATATTTTTAAACTTTCTTTTTACATTTACTTTAAACATCTTTCTACATAAATACTTGATTTATTTTCTGAATTTTTTTGCAACTTTATTCAAAAAATACACCTAATTTATGAAGACCTGTTTCAAGCACTTTCCCAAAACTGTAATTGATGAAAAAGAAAAAGATAAAAATTTTAGACTAGATTACTCGATTAAGTTCACTTTTAAGTTAAGGATTGTTATGAGAGATAAATTTTGATGCTTCGATTTAGGCCTTTTTAAAATGTTTTCATCCACCACTTTATAGTTCCGATTACATAAAATAAATTAGTTCATGCCCTTGCAATGACTATCAAAAATAAAGCTATCATCAATTGTAATACAAAGAGAAAGGCAAACATAAATACCAGGTGTATGCATATCAAATGAGACGATTGCTAACAGATGTCGCCACGCAAATATGCAAGCAATACGAAACCGTGACACGTGATTTTTTTATAGTTTGACCTTTGATACTCATGTTTAGTTTACATTTGGACGAGTTTCAGTTTGCATTGTATTTTTTTTATTGTGTTGAAAATGTCGAATTTTATGCCTTCCGACCACAATTTGCGGACAGCATTAATTTTTTGTTACCATCTGAAGAAAAATGCTGCCGAATCGCATCAAATGCTTGTAGAAGCATACGGTGGCAATGCTCTGAGCCGTGCGCAGTGCTACAGGTGGTTTGAAAAGTTTCAAAATGGTGATTTCGATGTGAGAAACGAGGAGCGTGGCAGACCAGCAAAAAAATTTGAAGATGCTGAATTGCAAGCATTACTCCATGAAGATGATGGCCAAACGCAAGAACATCTTGCAGAACAATTGAATGTTGACCAGAGCACTGTTTCCCGTCGTCTCAAAGCAATGGGCAAGATAATAAAGGTCGGTAGATGGGTACCACACGAGCTAACGGACAGTCAACAGGAGAACCGAAAAATCGTGTGCGAAATGTTGCTTGCCCGCTACAAACGCAAGTCATATCTCCATCGTATTGCGACTGGCAATGAAAAATGGATTTATTTTGAGAATCCCAAGCGTAATCGATCATATGTTGACCCCGAAAAACCGTCCAAATCGGCCGCAAGACAATGCTGTGTATTTTCTGGGATCAGGAGGGACCAATCTATTATGTGCTTCTCAAACCCGGCGAAACCGTTAATACTGATCGCTACAAGCAACAATTACTTAATTTGAACGATGCTGTACTCGACAAACGCGAGGAATACAAGAAACGGCAGCACAAAGTGATTTTCCTTGATGACAACGCACCTAGCCACCGTGCGGCTCATTCGCCAGACTTGGCTCCTTCCGATTACCATCTATTTGCATCATTGGGACACGCATTGGCTGACCAGCGCTTCACTTCTTACGAAAACGTCAAATCTTAGCTTGATGACTGGCTGACCTCAAAAGACCGATCATTCTTTTGGCATGGTATTCACAAAATGCCCGAAAGATGGGGAAAATGTGTAGCTAGCGATGGATATTATTTCGAATAAAGAAATATTAACAGTTTTCTCAAATTTGTTGTGTTTTTTTTTTAAAAAATCGTCTCATTTCATTTGCATACACTTGGTAAGTAAAACAAATGAACGGCTGGATGCGAGGACATCATCTTTTAGAATATCAGATCTCGTAACCACTGCACATTATCTACCTTTGAGTAGAAAACATTGCTATTCAAAGCAGCTTCAACCCAATCGAATAAAGTGTTTTTCTTATTTTATGTTCTTATTTTATTCTCGTCATGTTACAAAGACGAGAATTTAACGTATTTCTTGATGACAATTGGTTCGTACATTTCTAATAAGTAATATAAACAGTTGCATTTCCACTGATTGATGGTTTCTTTGTGATAAATTATAAACCACTAATTATAGTTTGTTTTTCTCCCCGTTTCCTGATATTTAAACATTTATACCCAAATTTACACATAATAATATATCCAAAATATTTCTTTTACAAAGGTATTCAAAAAAAATTTCAATGATTGATTGCTTGCAATACAAGTTAAACTACCCTAATAAATAAAAGCTACGGATTTCAAAAAAGGAAAGAAAAGGAAACAAACAAGAAACCATTTATTCTTTTATTAAGATGTATTTTAAAACCAAAGATTTCGGGTTTTTATTGTTGAATCGGCCTTACAGGGGGGGGGGGATGACTCTTACGGAAGCTGTCTGTGAATACACCTCAGATGAAATCGTTTACAAAAAAAAATCGAATATTGATGCACTTTGAGCTCAGTTCTTTTTAAGCGCACCCGTCCAAAAACAAATCGAAAGAGGGTCTCAAGCAATCAGGTCGAAAACGAATGACATTTGACCTTGATGCCAAATGCCTTTATTTACATAATGAGCTATCAATCGGCGTCACTCATCGACGGACAGCCTGGAAAATGGATTGATGGGAGAAGAGCACTGACGTCGTTAACGGCTTGGTTGTCCATTTCGGGAAGATATCTCTCAATTTGGTGACTTTTTCTTTTAATTGCTTAGCAGAATTTTTTTAAATTGCTAAAATAATTGTGATTTTGTGAAATTTATTTTCAATGCTGCTGATTAAATACTAATACTTTTCGGTATTGATCCCTAAAAAAGGCATTCATAATATTTTAGCATGCTATTTTTTAAAAAGTACGAACGTGTCAGGATACCTATCGACAATTAAAAGGTCTATTTTATTGTTTGGACGAAAACTTTATGGCAAGACATTTGGAAGAAAGTTACAAATTAGTTACTCGCAAAGTATAACACCTGAATTCTTCATACGGCCTATCATTGCGATGCAAATAACGCGTCGTTAACCAATAAAAACCAGCCGTCAACAGATCGACATCAGGATTATTCGCACTTTGCTGTTACATTGCTGTTTTATGGATGCGTCCATCTCAATAACCTTCCTTGTGGAACAAGTCTGAAATGTTTTGCTGCTGTATATGCCGAAAGGGGAATTTTTTTTTTCAAGCGATATAAATTTGAGGGAGAAAAATGCTGGGAGGTGTTTACTCACAGGAAAGCTATATTTTACTGTGACACACCTCCAAATTTGATATCTGATACATAAGACAAATTTTATTGTGGACTGCAATACGTTACAAAGGCATTTTTACCGGCGAAAGTTGATTAAGGATGAAGCTCTTAGAACTGTTTAAGTTCTCTTTGAGAGACCAATTCATAAACTCTGTATACTTCATCTGCATCAATAATAATTTCTTGGTGGGGGTTCTCATGCGTGTCAACAGATGGAGCTATTACAATTATTCTATGGGGATCATGTTTCCGAGTTGTAAATTATAAAAACGAAGGAAATAAAAAGGCCATTCACTCTGGGTGATATTTATATCTTTATCATGGAATAAAGCCAATGAAACAAAGTCAATAATAATTATTTAAAGTACTTTTTAATTCCCAACTTTTTAAGGCAATACGTATAAGTGCAGTCTCAATTTTATTTTAGTTATTAATAAAAACGTCTAAACATTTAACATTACCGGTAATGTTAATTGCAATGTTTTGTTCCACGTAAATACACATTTCTAAAGGTTTTTTTAAAGTTTATCTTGTACGGCTTTCGACTAACATTGAACTGTATACATAAGTCAAGATTTTTTGGGGAACATATCTACCATACAAAATAAGTTAGGGGAAAGGAAATATAATCTTCCAATGTGCAAAATATTCGATGTTACATTGAATATTTTTAATGAAATCTGCAAAGTGCGATTGTAGCTATTTAGTAGAAAAGCTGAACGACACATTTTCATCAATTTACACACACAAATTCCCATTCCATTTTTTAATAAATTTCAATCACGTTATAAAACTTACAAATCTTGTACATTTAAAGAATTTCATCCAATGCCTAGGGCAGAACAATAATTTTACAAAACTTTACAGGTTTCTCAATAGATTTACTTGTTTCTTCTTATTGAGTGAATATCAACGTCGCATTATTCTGCTACTCGAGAACTTTTGGTGACGAACTTCGTAATTTTGAACTATAGTCAAGTGACGAGGATGTTGTTTCTTCTCAGGGAATCAATGTTAACAAGAACATAACGCTTCACTCGTAATCCAAATTTATCGAGAAAGAATTTGAACAAACTCTCCCCATACCATAGAAAATATACTCTATAACAAAACAAAACAAAAACGATGCATTAAGAAGGAGTTGCCCAATTGTAATGAAATTTCGTATACAAAGACATTTGTACCGAACATGCAAACGATTAAAATTTGATATCCAAAGAATGAATAGAGAGAGCTACAGCTCATCGGAACTGCGCACCCAGCAGGTTTCTTTAAGAAGCGATTCTCAATCTGATGGTCAAAATTTCTGTTGCATTGCAATTTATAGGATACCTTTCAACGACTTAAAAAAATGCCTCGCAGCATAATTCGTGCTCATTACGAGCAACTGTCACAGTTTAAAAGAGGTCGTATCATTGGATTGAAAGAGGCAGGTTGGGGAAATCGGAGAATCGCTCGTCCTATGGGTCGAAGCGATGCGGCCATTAGATGATGCTGGCAAGAATGGGTGGACAGTGGCAGATTTCAGGGTCATGATGGTAGCAGTCGACCTAGGGTCACCGCAGATCGTGAGGTCATTGATTGTCAGATCAGTTGACACAGCGCCTGATTCATCGCTATAAATCATCAGACGTGCGACCTACACGCGAAGCTCCGCCATGATCATTCACAGACAGCTGATTGAGCGAAATTTACGCTCGTGCCGACCGCTACGCCCCCAGCCACTCATGCCTGCACACTGTCGAGCCAGATTACAGTGATGCTTGGCTCGATCATGTTGGACTCATGCTGACTAAGGACGTATAGTGTTCAGCGATGAATTCTGCTTCCAACTGTGTCCTGACGATCATCGAAGACGTGTCTGGAGACGCCCAGGGCAGCGTACAAATCCTGCTTTCACTATTACTCGCCACAAAGGCCCTCGTAGAGTTATGGTCCGAAATGCCATTTCTTTTGACAGCCGGATCCCTTTGGTCGTCACTAGAGGCACATTTACAGCACAGCGGTACGTCGACGATATTCTGAGAACTGTTCTGCTACCGTTCCTTTTGCAGTACCCTGGCCTTATTTTTCAGCAAGATAATGAGACACATGAGACATGTTGCTATGAGCTGTCTTACAGCTTATCATACACTTCCTTCACCAGCCAGATCTCTCTCCAAACGAGCATGTCTGGGATATGATGGGAAGGCGACTTTATCTATCAAGTCGACTTTATCTGGCGCGACAATTGGAGCAAATTTGTCAAGAAATACATCAGGGAACCATCAGGGTGCGTTATCACTCTATGCCACGTCGTGTGACAGCTTGCATCCTGGCTAGAAATGGGCCAACACCTTATTGAGCACGTTAATTTGTAACTATGTAACTCTGAAATAAATCATTCAATTTTTCTGGAATTTTAGTCTACTATTCTGTCCATAATCTTCCCCCCCCCCCCACTAAAAAAAAAATTTGTCTCTATCAAACAATTCCTTCTAAATGCGGGGTTTTTTTTTTTTTGTTAATAGAGTGTATATCCTGAACTTTTAATCTTTTTCGTTCAAGTGATTCAGATTTGAAACAGTCGTTTGAAATATTTTCTCTCTACTGTTATTTATCATTTTCAGAGGCTCTTTTAACTTTAAACTCAGAGTAGGCGTTCTTTGCATTTATCCATTTAAGCCCATGTTTATAAGAAATCAAGAAAAATATAATTTCATTCGAAAATGCAGCTAATAAAACGAATCAGTTGAACACAATCTAGACCAGGGGTGGCCAACCTTTTTGAGAAGAATGCCAGTATTTGATATAAAAAAAATTCATTTACAAATTTTCCAACAAAAGAACATGAAAAGGGTGAGAAAATGTTACTCATTGGATTCATAATTTTTGGACTCATGGAATTTTTACGCAAACAGCATATTTTCTTTATACAAGTCTAAGTGGTGAAACTCTAAAAATAGTATAATCAATAAGACAAAACTGGAAACTCAGGGGTTTTACTGTTAATAAACTGTTTAAAAATTGAATCAGTTTGGTTAGGTATAAAATAAAAATGAGTATCATGAAACATTTCATTCTAACTAATTATTAAGCAGTCAGTACTTTCTTTAAGTTGTTTTAGAATTTGTACTTTATTTTACAGTTCATCTATATTAGGGTTAGTTCTTGATGATGCTAAGAAAATTAAGTTGTTTTAGGTGAGTATCGACTAGTTTTGAGCAATATTTTGATTTTATGTTTAAAATAGAAAACATTTGTTCACAAACATGTTGGTCCAAAAGCATAACAATATATGACAGCCAAATCATGTATATCTGGAAAATTGCTTATCAATACAACTTTTCAAAATTCAACATAGTTCAGATCTCTTTAAATTAAGTCCTTAAAATTTACTTTTCAGTGTATTATGGTGTTGTAGAATTGTGGAGTAACAATTCACGTCTTGTAGAGACATGATAAAGAATGTATGAAAAGATCAGCATTTTTTTATCATTTTGAAATTCATCCCGCATAGCACTAAATAAATCCTACAAAATGGATGTTAAATTTTCACTTATATCATAGCTCGGAGAATTTTTAACTTGAGTAGATAGTTTCTGTATTAATGTAAAATGTGTTAATCTTTTTCTCTAAATTTGAGACAAAAAAAATAATAAAACCAAAAGTTTGTTCCCCAGAAGAAGATATATAATCAATCAGGGCTGAAGATGTACAATATTTTCTTTGTAATCTTAAATTTAAATTATTTAAATGTTCCATAGTATCGGCAAGAAAAGCCAAAGCAAACCTTCATTCTTAAGTAGCAAACACTCCCTGCGCAATTCATTTTTTCTTTCAGATATTTTATAACACTATCCCTCAAATTCCAAGTCTCGCGAGTGCACTTCCTATAGAAAACCGGCAATCACAACAGTGAGGGAGCATTTTCTACATTATAACTTTCGACAATAATTCAATTTCGAGTATTCAAAATAATATTTTTTTTTTTTTTTTTGTCAGAGACAACAGCATCTCTATAAAAAAAAAAAAAAGAGAAAAAAAATTGGTATTTAGTATTATCTTTTCAAATTCTTTAATTTTTCAATAAGTTTTCAAGTGCCACACTTACAACTCAACCGTGCCACGGGACGTATACCCGGAGAGACAAACGCCTTGCTGCAGCACCTTAGGTCAGAGCTTCACAACTTTTTTACGTCGCAAACCAATCAAAGTTGGATAATTTTACCGCAGCCAGCCGGGGCGTTGATTGCTTCTTCGATTCAATAATTTTAATTTAATTTGCATTTTAACTTGCGTCCAAAATAAAATATAGTTACACTAAAAAATGATGAAAATAAATGATATAACATGGGATATAAAGTGATTTCCACAAAAAGTCGCACAAACCCGACAGAAATATACCACAGTAAATAAAATATTCCCTGTGTAGGTCTGTACCGGTTCACGGCCCGAGGGTTGAGAACTACTGCATTAAGTGACTGAGGTTCTCGATCAAGTAAGTGAGAACTTGTCATTCATAGTTGCGATCTAATCAATAATTTTTCTTATATTGCTGAGAATTTAGTTTTAATTAATCTCTTTCAAATTTTTAATAATTAAAAGGGAGGGAGATATGAATTATTTCAATCAAAAATATCTATATTATATTCCAAATTCTTTAAAAAGCCCAAAAAGTCACGTGAATCTGTAAATTTTATTTGAAGAATTTAATTTGAAAGAAACTAACATTAAAATAATCATTTTGAATTGTAGAAGAAAAAGCAATAAATTCATATTTCTCAAAATATTTTTCAGCTTGATTTGCTTTAAACAATCCATAAATGAATAAAGTACACTATAATAATTAACTGGAAAAATATCCTTCAATGGTAGCAAAAAATTGTACAACAGTTGAATTTCTCAATCTAGAGTGAATTCTGCTCTCAGATGAAAAGGAAATAGTTAATTCGTGAGTAAAAAACAGTTTATTTCTCTATACGTTTCGTATTGTATTAGACTTTCAAACATCATATTTTCATGAAGTTGTTCTATTTCGATTATTCTAGGCATAAAATGTTCGTTTCGAAAAATCCGATTCACAGTTTTTTGCACGAACAATCTTCTTTAAAAAAGAATTGTAAGATAGGTTTTCTGTTTCAGTACCCTTTAGAAATGTATTTTTTATCCTTAAAAAAATACGCAGTAAGTAATGAAAATGTCTTCTTCACTGATGCTTTATCACAAAATCATTTACTCAATTCCCTCTCTTTGTAGTTTCTGAAACTAAAATTATACTCAAGAACAAAACAAAAAGAGAAATAAAATAGTTTTATTTCTGCTAAAAATACACAAATCAATATATGTATAAAAATATATAACTATAGAAACTTCCATAAATGCAAGACACACAACAGATGAGAGCTATAATAAAACCCTCAAATACTTTTCACAGTGTTACACACAATTACTTTGAATTTGATACAACTTGAAGGAAGGAGACTTAAAAAAGAATAGGATTTCATTTCATTTAACAAGTGACTAGGAATACCACACCGATTTAGATAAAAAAAACTTTTCACTAAGAATGAATTTTAAAAAAAGGCTCATTATACATAACACTTTTAATAAACTAAAAATAAGGACTAGGAACTCTCAATTTAATAGTTTGTGATTGATGTCAACAATGTTAAGGGGGGAGGGGGGACATTCATTGGAACCAAATCTTATTCTTAAGAGAAAGTGCATGAGAAAAATTCATGCCAGATTTACATTGTTCTTAATTCTTAGCAACATATACAAAGACAGTAAAAAAAAATCGCTTTGCTTTAATTATTAAAAAAAAAAAATTCTCAGCAATTCACAAATTTAGAAGGAAAAAAAAAACAATTTCATGCACATAAAATGTAATATTTTGAATTGACAGCAAGCAGCAATATTCTTCATTTCTCATGCACATTGCTTAATTTTTATTAATTCTCAGATTTGACATACTGTATGCCATACGTTTCCAGAATTTACAATAAAAATCATGAAAACAAAATGGTCCCATATAAGATGATTCTAATAATTCAAATAGTTTTACAGAATAATCTTCAAATTTTAACTTGTTTTTTTTTAACTCCTTAAAAGAATTATTTTTAAATGCTTCCAGTAGACTTTTTTCATGTTGCAACACTTATTTAGAGAAAGATTCATTTCTTATTCTTTAATCCTTTCATAAAATATTAAAATTTTTACAATAAATGTTAATTAACACAAATATCAAAACCTATTTCACACTTTTTTTTTAAAGAATCCAATCTCTGTATATCCTTTAACTTAATTTTACAGGATTGTACTGTGGGACATGTTTTTAATATTAATAAATAGGGTATTTTTAAGCATATTTACTAAGTATTTTCATAAGTTTAAAAAACACAATATTGCTTATGCACTACTTAATAACCAGAATTCATTTTGATTACACCAAAAGCTTTTCAAATTTACCTCAAAATCAGGCCTGCCTCATTACATAAGCAGTGAATTCATATTGAGAAAACATTGAAACATACTTCAAAATGGCACACAAGTGTATCTTACTTTATTCAGCAAATCCATCCAAAAGAATCCGCAATTAAAGTAATACACAATCAAAGTTTATCATTATAGTTCTTTAACTTTTGCAGCTGCCTCAGACATTTACAAAGACTTGACATAAATTACACAGTTTTATAAATACATTAATCTAATTACTATTCAATTTAAAAAATTATCACAAAATCAACATGAAAGAAAAGCTTTGAGATGTTATTTGTTCACATTTTAACTATTTAAGTTACTTGAAATAATCATAGTTTTAAATATTATATAATTTATTTACAATTGCTAAACTCTTTTTAAAAATACTCTCCCCAGATATGTGCAAATTTTATCAACAAGGTATAAGAAAATTATTGTAAAACTAGCTGCATGGCCTGGCGTTGCACGGGCTTCTTCAAGTGTATAGATTTTTGCCTTAAAAATTTCTCCTTCCTATCTCGGTGCAAGCACTCTTCCTGGTGTGTTTATGACTTCCATTTTAATATATCATTAAAATACCCTATTTCGAAATATTTATTGTATAACAATATCCATCCCAATAGGATTATAATAAAATTAAAAAACAGTATAGTATTGTTACAAATGCTGTGTGGTCTTCAAAGCAGCCACCTACCTTTGAAACATTTCATATTCCATCTGTAGTTGTTGTTTTTTTCACTCCTTTTATTTCATTAATCAAATATTCAGTATAGCCTTAAGCATTATACCATTGTCTGCACATAATTTATGAATTCATCAATCATTGAATTATATATTTCTCTGTAACACAATTTTCTCAAAACTTCTAGAACAAAATCAGATCTTTTTGTAAAGAAACTTCTGTATACAGAATTTAATTTCAGAAAAAAGTAGGGGATTACATAGAAAAATCTACACATGATAAAATCCTAGAATATAACAGCAACAATCATAAAAAAATGTCTCAGAATCACCAAGTCTGAAGATTTCATATTTTGCATTGTATTTAAAACTGGACAAAATATATCATAAAAATTAATCGTTTTGATATGTGACAGTATGGCAAAACAACAACCAACAATTTATATAACATCAATAAAAAAAGAAAAATTTGCTTCATCTCAGAATTTTCATTTCAAGAATATTCTACTATCTCATATGTACCAACATAGTTATTGGATCTTCTAAATAAGTCTTCCATAGATTTGAAAATCGACAAATGGTTGCCCCATCTATGACACGATGATCAGCTGTCCAACTGACCTGCATGATGTGTCGTTTCACCACTTGGTCATTTGGGTCAAATCTCGGAAGAGCCTGAAACGTATAGATTTGTTTATTTTTATATATTACTGAACAGCCACACTATAATTTTATTATAGCAATTTAATTATATGAATTTAAATCTCTTATGCAAAACATCATTGATGCATAGTATGCTCTAAATGTGGATTGTAATATCTATAAACATAAAAAAAATGAAAATATTTATAAAGTTTAATAATTAAAAGAACCATTTTGCAACCATTTCAAAATATGCAAATTCTATCTTTACATTTATAAACCTGTTAATTCATGAAAATGACAAAGCATAAAATACAAAATGATTGACATTTCAAGGAAACTTAAATATAATACCTGTAAACGACATTTCTAGCAAATTCCTTAAATAATGAGTAAAAAACATTTAAAAGCTTTTTTTAAAACACAAAGTATTTTCTGAAAAAAGGACCAGCATGATCAACTGCAATCATATGAACAGCCCTTTATTACATTTGACTGAACATCCTTCTTCAAAAAAAGATCCAATTTTGAGCAACTGCTACTTGTTTGTAACATGATGAGCCAAAGTGAATGAGACTGTTGCGCTTTATGGTGCAAAAAAACAAATTAGGCTATGCTGTGCCAAACTACTTATGATGCCTTACAGTTTTAAAAACAGATTTAAAAATCAGATAAAGACAATGTGATAAAAGACATAAATAATAAATGAAAACTTATTAAAATCTCATTACAAATTATACAATATGTTAAATAAAACACACTTGTCGTGAAACAAAAGAAAATACCTAAAAAGATGGTTTTGAAAACAATGTAAATATTAATTTAAATTAAAACATCAGATTAAATCATGAAATTGAAAACAAAAAATTTCTATAAATGTTTTCAATTCCTGTCATATACTGCATGAAGCTAAATTTTATATGCTAACCTTGTAATGATTCTCTTTACTACATCGCACTTTGAGAATTATCTCCTCATCTTCTGAAGTGTAGTGTATAAGAGAACTTTCTTGGGCTGGTGAGGTATCATTTTAACTCTGATTTTGACTTGATTTCTTTTTATTTGCTTTCTATTTTAGTATTTTGTTTCACATTCTGAAGTGGAATAGATGCAACAGAAGGATGACTATTAAATGTGGAGGAACAGAAGAACAGATTCTGGTAGAAATAGGCATGCTGTAGTTGATAAAGATGAAACAGAGGTATATAGACTAATGGATGTGCAAGCACCAATAGTAATTGGAGTAGGTTGTTAAAATTCGCATACAATAGGTATTATGGACAAGAAATGCGCCTAAGTTGACGAGGATGACATGGTGGCTACAGGCATTGAAGACAATGCATTTGGCAGAAGATAATGGTTTCAGGTTATTGCAAAGGTGGACAGATTACTCTTGTTATGTTTAGATCTGTTTTGGTAGCAGAGGATATAGCTGAAAATTTAATGGCCTGAACATATGCTTGGGCTATCTGTAGGACTATGAGCTAGCATGCTTCTAAGTAGGAGATATATTTAATTTCCTGAATTCGTTTTTCTATTTTCCATTTTGGGCATAATTTTGAATAAGTTGAATGAAAATGTGAAAGATCCACACATTTTGGCTCTAGACTACAATCCATGGAAGATGCACATTAATTGTCTGCAGTGAATATTAGAATCTGACACTTGAAGTACTTGACACTTTACTGTATTCTTCTAACCTTCTAGAATTTTTGCTTCAGATGCACACAACAGATCAGGTTCAGAGATGATACCTCGACAAGAATTCAACAATTTGTGAGAACTAACCATTACAGGCAAATCTAAAATGATTCTGGCCAACAAAAAAAATTTAGTTTTCAAAGCAGATGTAGTTTAAATAAGCAAATTCAGATTGTAACTGTTTGATGGAATTTTGTTAACCACCTTTTCCTTTTAGTGCTTTCTGAATGGCAAATGAAGATTTACTGGACATTTCATTGTTCTGCAGAGACAAAATTAAGAAGCATGAACAAGTAGTAATATTATCTTGGTTTAAAGTAGGTAATATGAGGCTTTTACCAGGGAACAAAATATCTGGATCCATGCAAATAGGGAATTATTTATCTTGGCATACTTCCACCTACCGTAGGTTCTAACAAGGGAGGCAGTGAGCTGGTCAACTGATTGGAGCTTACTTAAGAGTACAACCAAGATATAGTTCTGCAACATCAGGATGAGAATCCAAAGAGGGAAGCCAATATACCCCCTATCTGGTAACTTGAATAAATCACACATGCTTATTCTGAGTTATTAGCTTATTTTTAAAAAATTATTATTATTATTAAAAATTACTCTGATATTGTCTGATTACCATTACAAATTCTTAAAACTTATAAAAATTCATTTTTAAAACTTATGAAAATTGCTAAAACTCTGCATCCCCCCCCCCCTAAATTTTAAGGGATTCTTACAATTGAAAGATATTACCTAAAGAGAATTTTTTTAGGGTAGGCTTTTTTTATAACTCAGGTATAGAATGTCTTTTATATTGTAATGGAGCACAAAAGATGCTTCCTAACTTTGGAAAAAAAATCAATTTAATGCTACTTACTTGTATTTTACCAAGTGCACCAATGGCAACTTCAGGTACAAGAATCACAGGCTTAGCATAAGTTCCACCTATCTGAAATCAAGATACAAATTTACTTCACAAAATTCGAATAAGCAAGGAAAATATATTTAGTTAAATTAGTTTTTAATACAGTATCATAGAAAACAGATTTTTAATACATAAAGTCAGTAATAATAATGAAAATTAATTTTAAAGCTGAAATACTCAAAAATTGTCCAGATGTTTCCAAAATATAATTCAAAATTGTTAATGAAGATTAATTTAAAAAATAATAGCTTGTAACAAAATGTGTATATAATTACAAGTAATCAATGACTAAAAATCAGTTTTCCTTGACAATGGCTTAGTTTGAGTTAAACATGACTCACTAAAAGCAAACTCTGATGCTTAAAATCACTTAACACTTACACAGAGAAAAGAATACAATCTATAAGATGACATTATTAATTAACATTGACAGGCTGTAGCTGATTGATAGGAAATCTTTCTTGCTGCAGTTTTCAAGGAATAATTTCTGATTTAGAAAATCAGACTTAACTTTTCTTAAGTGTTAAAAAACCATTCAAGTTTTTATTTTAAAAAATGTAAATTATTGAAATTGAAAAACCTTCCTTCTATATGTACCAATTTCAAAATAAAATTTTTATTTAAAGCCAATAAGAACAGGAAAATTTATTATTGTTTTATCACAGTAACATTTTTGCAAACATGTTTAAAATTTAAATATGGATAACTATACATAAAATAGTTTTTTATAATTTTTTCAGGTTAAAACATTATTGACTATTCAGTTATGTATTACTTCATTAATAAATTCAAAAAATTACACCTATAAAAAATGAAAACATCTGTTTGTTATTTAAATGTACTGTTTCATAAAATGAGACAATAAAAGAAACTGACTGCTCCAATATTTGAAAGGGAGAATGTCCCTCCTGATAGATCATTCTGGTTGAGGCTTCCTCTTCTTCCCAAGTCCTGCAGTCTGTTGAGCTCAGAAGCTACTTGCAGTACATTGAGATTCTGAACATTTTTGATGTTGGGTACTAACAGACCTTGAGTTGTGTCCATGGCAATACCAATATTGTGAGAGGCCTTTGATGAGAAATGGAGCATTTTTAGTGGTGTTACTCAAGCTACAGAATGCAACAATCATACATGTGAATGACTTTCACCAAAAAATCCATTTTTTAAACCAAACCAACTCACTAAAATGCATGCATAGTATGGTGAAGTACCTCCACATTTTCAAAAAATTGTTATCTAAGTGTGTTTGAAATCTATCCATTTCATATAAAAATGCTTCATTTTAATAAATAAATCTTAGATAGGATTTTCCCAAAGAATTTCTAAAATAAACTATTTAATCTGATCATCATACAACTGATTTCAAAAATGGCTATAAATGTGCAAATTTATTTTTATGAAAATATTATTGTAAACAACACATTCTGCATTTTTTTCATATAACAAATTAAAATTATGCTAATGCATGATAGTTACAAAAATAAAAAATATACATTGAAAATATTCATGTTTAGATATTTACCTAATCAGCTTGAATGAACATATGATGTATGATGATTATGAACCAAGTCAAACTTGAGATTTCTAAAAGACGCGTCATTACCAAACTGGGTAGTCAATCTACTCTGAAATCCATTAGATCTAACATTTTTATTCCCTTAAAATTTTATAATTATTTGCTGTGTAGCTCTCTTGCTGTTTATTGAATTAGCTACAGAATATCCAAGGTTTCAACTATTAGACTGTATTAAACAAAATAAGACTTATAAATAGTTATTTTTTATTTAAAACAAATTATACTTACATATCAATCATTGATCAATTCCTTCAAATCAATAATCATTGCCTAATGCTCTGGTATACAACCAATAATGAATAAAACATTCCCACATATGCTTATGAACACAATAACTTTGTTTACAAGTTGATTTAATAGTATTTTTTGTGAAAAATCATTAAAATGTATGCTTTTTCTTACATGGAAAAGAGCATATAGTGAAATATTTTCATTATTATAGGATTATTCCATCAAAAAAAAGAGACAATGAAACAGACAATGTGCCTCCTGAATAAGGCAGTTGTTAAATATTTCATTTACTAAAAATTTAAATTTTTTTAAAAATAATATAAATTAAGTAATGAAATTTAATTCAAGTTTACTTATTAATTTATATATATAAAAAAATTCTGGTAACAATTTTATAAAATCTTTGCCAATTTATTATTCAACAGGCTAACATGTAAATAAATACCCCTGTTCATATAGCAAAAAAATCTTGATTTACATATCATAGAAATTTTATTTTATATCTTTAGTAATGTAGACAGTCACATATATATACTGCCACTTATATAATTACTATAGGGGCGTAGCTACTGCTGTGTCAGTTATATCGATGATGTGGAGCCCCCCAACATGTGTAAATAAAAAATTGTGAGGAGCCCCCAAAAATAGCCCCAAGGAATTTTGATACAGGGCTCATGCAGGAATAGCCTAAGCTAATAAATTAATAACACTTGCAGACATTAAAATTAAATGATTAATAGAGAAATTATTAACAGATAATCTTTGGAATTATTTATATAATCCATAAAAAGTATATAAGAGGGGAAATTAAACAAATTATAACTGAATATTTTAACAAATGTGTTTTTAAAAAGAGTTGAACACAGAATTTTTTTAAAAAGTATTGGGTTGGCAACTAAGTAATTGCGGATTCTTTTAGAAAATCAAAGACAATTTTTTCATGGAACTAAATAACTTTATTCTGTAATGTATTGCCCATTTTGATCAATGACCTTTTGCCATCTTTCAGGCAGCATCATAATCCCACGTTCATAAAACTTCTGGTTTTTATTAGCAAAAAACTGAATCAGGTACGATTTGACATCATCATCATTATTGAAATTTTTACCATTCAAGGAGTTTTGTAAAGATCGAAACAAAAAGTAATCAGATGGTGCAAGGTCAGGATTATATGGTGGATGTGGCAAAACATCCCAACCAAGCTCCAATAATTTTTGCCGAGTGACCAAAGATGTGTGTGGCCTTGCATTGTCATGATGGAATACAACACCTTTTCGATTTGTCAATTCGGGCCGCTTTTCTTCAACTGCATTGTTTAATTTTGTTAGTTGTTCAATGTAGACATCAGAATTGATCCTTCGGTTGGGTGGTAAGAGTTCAAAGTAGACAATTCCTTTGTAATCCCACCAAACTGATAACAAAACCTTATTTTGATGAATATCAGCTTTTGATGTTGTTTGAGTTGGTTCACCTGGCCTGCTCAAAGATCTTTTCCGCTTGATATTGTTGTAAACAACCCATTTTTCATTGCCAGTTATCAGTCGTTTTAAAAATGGATCATTTTCATTACGTTTCTTTAGCAAATCGCAGCTGTTAATGCGTTGCTTTCAGTTCGTGAGGAACCCATGTATCAAGTTTTTGAACATAGCCAAGTTGTTTTAAGTGATTTTCAATGCATGTATGTGATACATGAAACTTCTTTGCAATCTCACGTGTTGTACTGTGATGATCCGAATCGATTATTGCTTTGATTAGGTCGTCATCAACTTCAACTGGACGACCAGAGCATTTTTCATCTTTGAGTGAAAAATCACCAGAACGAAATTTGGCAAACCAATTTTGACACTGCCGTTCTTTTAAGGCTTCATCACCATAAACAGCACATAACTTTTTATGAGCTTGTGATGAGTTTTTCCCTTTGCGGAAATAAAAAAGCAAAATATGACGAAAATGTTCCTTTTGATTTTCCATTTTTCAACGAACGCCAAACGAAAACTACGCAACCAATCAAAAAACTTTTTTTACTGATTGACACCTGAATTGCCAAATATCAAATAACAAAATGTGTTTTACATTTGTACTACGTCTGCAAACCTAAAAATTCAATTGAAGCCATCTATGAGTGAAATCCGCAATTACTTAGTTTCCAACCCAATAATTCCCTCTCTCAAATTTTTTGCATGAAATACTACACTTTTATATTTTAAAAATCTAGGTATAAAAAGATAAATAAACATAAATCAACTCTAAGATTAAACCATTTTTTGAAGGATAAAATTTCAAAAATATTACCTAAAAATAAATATTTAAAACTTTTTGGAAAAAATATATCTCCAAGCAATTATGCCAATAATTAAAATAAAACATTCATTTAAATAACTAGAATAAATTTTTGATAGTCTCTTGTAGAATTTTCAACTATACTGTAATAAAACCAATACCTAAAATACCAAAGATATATTTTAATACAAGTAAAATATAAGTTCAATTAATTCACATATTTAATTATTTTTACTAGTTCTTGTTTTATTTAAAATGAAAATCTAACAAAAAAATGAATAACCATTTATAAAAAAATGTATTTAATAAATGGGGGGGGGGATTTAGTTGACCAAGAATTCACTCTTCCTTGCTTAAGGGGATACTAAAATCATTCAAATAAAAACTTAAATGTCAATTCATAGGATAACTTTTGCAAAAAAGTTTGAGAAACCACAAAAATTACCTTATAAAATAAATTTTCACAGTTTTCATCCACTGAAACATTTAAAATCGGATATTCCATCAAAGCTAAAGAAGCTGCCTAAAAATACATACAGCATCATTTAGACTGGAATTTGTTTAAACTCCATTTATGAACTAAGTTAACAAAAGCAGAAAACTGATTAGAATCAAACATCAAATAAAATACTAAAAAAAAATTAAGATTAAAAATACCACAACCAACACTTTTTAAACTGGATGTTTTTAAACTGTCTGCTTTTATAAGATGAAAGAAAAAAGCAAAATGTTGTAACATTAATACCTCATTTATATTTATACCACTTATAAAATGTGATAATTTTTTCCAAGTACTATTGTTAGTGTAGAGGGGAAATTTAACCAAACAATCTTCTGAATACAATGTTTAGTGAATATTTCATAATATTTGAGGAGCATGAAAATGTTTCAAGGAAAAGCAGAAACCTCTAGAATTGCATCAAAATCTTTGAAAAATAAAGCGTTTAACAAGAATTAGGTACCGCATGAACAAAAAAAATGAAAATTGATTGAGACAAATTGAATTAAAAAGAGATAAATTTTCTCCACAATAAAAATTTTACAATTTTAATGTGTTTCTTTTAATGTTTAGACAAGAATTTAAATGGTTTTCCCTTTAAATTCTTGTCTAAACATTAAAAGCAACATTAAGTAATCATTTAAATAATACATATGAATGTAACTTTTTAAAAACTAAACATTTGATAAAATTAGATCATTGATTATCATATACATTATTCAGTTTTTTTTTTCCCTTAATAAATTTAAATTGAATTCAGTTATTTAAAAAACAGAAACTAGAATTTCAAAAGTTTTTTAACTGTACTAACCAATCAAAATAACCTTATGTGTAAGGGAACAATATCTTACTTTGATAAAAAAAGGCATATAAGAAAATTTAATTCCCTTCTCTTCTGCTATGCTCTTCAATTTATTTATAGTTTGCACCAGAGGAGTGACATCAATTTCATCACAGTAGCTGAAGCATGGCACAGCAAGTGATCTAGTCATTGTCTTGACCATGGCCTTCTTATATCCCTTGATGGGCTCTGCTCTGTCCTTACCAACAGGAAGGGAGGCTTCCACAATTGGTTTTTGAGGTTCTGTGAGAGGTGGAAGGGGCATTCGGGGTGGTTCTTTAGGCACTAGAAACAACAAAATTAAACCTGGGTAAAAATTTTGTTAAAAATACTTGCAATGGTTGCTAATAGAAATTCGTGACTTTGTAATTAATTTCATAATAACAGGAAATTTTTCCATAGAGAATTTTTTGTACATTGCATTAAAACTGTTTTCAATGGCCTACATAAAGACTAATCCATGAAAGAATTCATAAGATGGCAATATAATGACAAAAAATTTTCAATAATAATCTTCATGGAATTCACCACAAGTACTGATTTATGTAATTATTACATTAAATAATCGACTTTTCAAAAGCTTTCAGTTACTTTTCAAACAATGCATATACGCAATGAAAAATTTATGATATATTTTAAAATGTCTTTATTTAAAATTTGATTTGAGAAGATATTCTTCAAATTATATACCTAGAGTCAAAAGTTTGCTTAAACTTTAAAAATTCATAAAAAAGGAAGAAAGAATGATAAAGAAGTGTGGTTTGCAAGAAAAGGCTCCCAAGGTAGTTGGTTTTTTTTTTAAAGCAGCAAAAACATTTTTAGTTAAAAATGTCACTGTTAGAGGGAGCTGACTAGCAAATTCAGCAGAATTATGCAAATTAGTAATAAAAGACTGATTTGTGAGGATTTCTCATTTGCTTTCAGAACATTATCATTACCCAATCAAGCCTTGTTGGTGAAGTCATTCTGTTTGAACAATTAGCAACAACTGCATTGCACAAATTTTGCTCAGCGAAAGGAATGAAGATGAAGAATGGTCCTATATATTGTGTACTGGAATAATGAAACTTGTTAAATGATTTCGTAAAGTAACTGTTAAAGGTTTGGGGTAATTATTTTGTGTATGAATTAATAGTTTAATACTATAATTCTTACTAGCCAAATATTTTTTTCGGAGATATTTTGTAATTTATTTCTTGGTGAATGTAAAATATTTTCTGGCAATAGAACAAAATTTCAGTTACTTAATGTGCTGGAAATAAAATGTTGGTTTGGGAAATATTCTGAAGTAATATTTGTCTCATGTTAACCACTAATTTCCCTGACTCACATTCTCTACTAATAAATCTACAGTTTGAAGAAACTGGCTCTTTGGAGGATAAGCCACAAAGTAGCTCTGTCCTGTTGGTGTAGGGCCAAATTACTGTGGTGGAAACCATTATGACTGTGTTAGCGGTGGAATTGTACTAGGGGAGTAGCAATGCTTGCAAAACTGGAGGGATATTGCATGTTTTTCACTTCTCTATTAGACATATCCTCCATGGAATATTGCATATCTATCCCTCCAAATTGCAATCACTGCAAGAGTTAAAACTAGGAGACACAGCTATAAGGGCATCATTTGCTGAGTGTGCCATTGCAAAAATTGAAAGTGACACTCAGGAATTGTTCAACATTTTCTGGACAGATGAGGCTCACTTTGCCCTATATGGAGATGTCAGCACCCAGAACACTCATACACGGGCAACAAAATTGCTGCATCTCACCAAGTTGACAGTCTGATGAGGCTTCGCCTCATCTTTCATTGTCAGACCATTTTTCTTTAAAGAACCGTGTCCCAAATAGGGCTGTGCATTATAACCCTTGAGCATTATCTCACATGACAAAGCTGTGCTCATATTAAATCAAAGAAATGTGTTATCTGTAATAAGCTTTATGCACACCACCCCATTATACCAATACAGTAAAACAATTCTTATAAAGTACCTTCAATGAAGATAGAATGATCATCTACGTTGCAAGACTGCATTACCATCGTGTTAACCTCACTTTAGTCGACTTCTGGTTGTGGAGTGATTTGAAATTACTTGGGTACTGTTTGTCTCCTCAACATTGGCTGAACTCAAAGATGCTATCTGTCATGAGCTTTCCGTAGTTCATTCCAATATGCTGTACTCAGCTGTAATGGGTGTAGTGAGTCACCTTAGTTGTGTTGGACAATGTTAAGCAGGTCATTAGCAATTGTTATTGAAACAATAAATGAAGACAGTGAACTATTGTCCTGTTTTTTATGTTTGGGGACATCAATACCCTCTATAGTTGAATTTTTAGCTAAAAATGTTTTTGCTGCAAAAAAAATCAGACTTCTTTGGGAATCCTTTTTTGCAAACCACACTGGACTCTGAAGTTTGCGACACCCACAGGTTTTGCCAGGTCGCAAGGAATGGGATTCTCCATTAAGGAACCCCAACTCTTTCCATTCACAGAGTTCTAGATAATTTCTCGAAGACAGGTCTTGAATCTAGAAGCAATGATCCTCTTAACGCTATGGTAGCCAAGAGGAAAGTCAGGCTGAGATAGAGCAGAGCCAGCTACAGCTAAGGCATCTGCAAGTTCGTTACCCTTCAGTCCACAATGACTTGGTACCCACTGAAGGGTTACATTGAGACCATTATTTATTAGAGAATTAAAGTCACAATCTGTTTTAATGAGAGCCACTATCATAGACCTCCAAATTATTTTTTGCTTACATGGACCCCTTGCAAGTCGTCAAAGACCCCTAGGGGTTGATACAAACCACTTTGGGAATCACTAGTTTAGAGAAATATTGTACCATTTTTCATGGAAATATTGTGAAAGTTCTGGTAGAGATGCTAGTACAGGATATTGATTCCATAGTTAACACTCTAAAATAGACCATAATGGTTCAATTATATTGAGGTTGGGTGACGGTGCGGATCAAGGTAGATGTTTAACGTTTTTCTTGTGTTCATAAAACCATGATTGAACAAGTCCCACTGCATGAATAGGTGAAATTATCATCCAGAAAAACTCCATCTCCTGCAGGAAACAGTTTGAAATAAGATAGACTTAGTGAGGTAAAATTTCTGTATACTTCTCTCCAGTGATCCTTCGTTTCAGAATTACATTTAGACCAGCAGAAAACCACAAAACAGCTGCCCATAACACAATATACTCACCCTCAACCTTGATAGTTGGAAGGAGACAAACACGATCATACACTCTTACAGGTGTACTCCAAAGCACCTGTTCTGTAGTAGGGAAAAATGTGAAAGATGATTCATCAGACCATATTACTTTCTTCCACTTATAAATCTACCAGGTTTTGTGTGTGCGACATCCCTGTAGATGACATTTGGCATTAACATACATGACAAGTGGTTTAGGAATCGCTTCTCTGCCGTAAATCTTCTGTGTGTTTATGACGGTACCATCTAACAGTAATCATTGGAGAATCCAGATACAGATTGAGCTCTGTGGTCACTTTTGTCCCCGTTGTCGCTTTTCAGATATTACAATCCACTTCAATACCCTTCAGTCACCTTCATTGAGCTTCTTTTTCCGTTCACTATTTTGCTTTGCCGAGCTTGTCTTGCCATGCTGTGTGTATGCTGTCATGACTTTAGACACTGTACCAATAGAAACATCTGATAGTTGAGGTGTTTCAGTCACACTTGTTCCAGCAAATGGGCTTTTACAATTTGGCCTCTTAGAAAATCTGAGAGGTCTGACATTTTACATTTTTGAAAGAAATCCAAGACTTACAGTACTTCAATCAAGCTATCACATACTACCAGAATATATATATTTATAACTATAAAAAGAAAAAAATTTTAGCTATTATTATTTTTTTAATGCTTTCAAAGCGCATTCAAAAATATCACTTTTAATCACAAGTTTTTGTATTACTTTGATAACCACCTGTATGTGTGTGCTCATCTTTTTAAAATGCCTTTTGCACATCCTCTTTTTTTAGACAGAATTTTAGACTACAAAAAACTTCATAAATATAATGCAATGCTCTTTTAAAAATCAGAAAATCCAAGAACAGCAAAAAATTATTTATAAAGCAGCTCTAATAAATCAGAATTAATAAACAAAAAATATGCAAAACATTTACTCGAAGACAATTTGAGAGTTGTACAATACCTTGATGAGTTTCTTGAGCTTTACGTTTTTCAAGGTATGCAAATACATCTTCTTTCAAAATACGTCCATCCTTTCCAGTTCCCATGACCTCACTTAGCTTTACCTAAAAAATAATGTAAAGTTTTTTATTGATTTGTTTGAAAAAAATGATCATGTAGCGATGAATAACTTTTTAAAATGTTAGTCATTTTTTAATTTTTTAAAAGATATATTTAAGAAATCAAATTTTATTAATTTAACATAGGAATAAATAAGGCATAATTATTTACCATTATGTAAGACATAATTATTAAAATTATGTGACTCGATCAATTTAAGTTGTTAATATGCTCTAATTTAAAAAATCCCTTGCTGAATTATTTAATTAATCTATTATAGTATTTTAATAAAAAAGTAGTTTAGACTTTTTCACTTAAATATTTTCTTTAAGAAAAAAATTTAGGTTTTGTGTGGTAATCAAATAAGTGTTAAAAAGTAAGCTAGCATTGTACGTTGTTCTCGCTTGCAATTTTCCTGACAGCAGGGGTTGTTAAAACTTTTGATGCCAATTGGGTGAATTCTGCTTGGGTGACTCCAGCAGGAGCTGCTAGTTGATCTTGCACTTGATCCACTTGCTCATCTGAGCTAGCTGTAACAAGTTACCTCAATTAAAATGAAATGAAATTACTTATATTGATGATATTATAACTATTTGAAACATTTACAGGGTAATTTAAATTTCAGTAATCAGAAACATGAAACTACGTATACTTATTTAAATCATAAGTTGTACCTCTGGTTTATTAATCACATCTTATTTGTTCATTACTTTTATATAAGTGCAAGAAATCCAACAGTGCTAACTACTGAACTAACTACCATACTGTATGGTATTTAATACAGTTTACAGATTACTGTTCATGTTCTTGCCAATACCTTACACTGGGTTAATACTACTCTCAGCAACTTAACATATCCCACTATACTGATTAGTAAGACCTTTATACAGATTTCATACAAAAAAAGCAATGGAACAATAAATATATGTCCAAAAAAACAATAAAATTAGGTCTAAAAATACTGAAAAAACTATCTGGTCAAATCAAAGCAAATAAATTCAATTCTTTTTTCAAAATTGTTTTTCATTCTTTATTTTCTGTTTAATTCTTTTTATCTTTGATCCCCCCCTCCCCTTGATTTTTCATCTCAGTTGTCAGATTCCCATAAAATGAATTTCCATATTTACAAATTGTATTAAAATCTCACAAGTTTAATCACACTAATAAACAAGAGGGGGGGGGGCTGAAACGCCAATAATTTCGTCAAACAACTTACAACTGTCTTCTTCAAATAGTTCAATATCAACAAGTGGCAATCCTACTTTGGCAGTATCATCAACTTGGTAGTAAAGCTTTTTTATATATCCATCAAAGCGGCTGGTGATAGTCACAGATGCTTTATCGCTTTGGACTTCACAAATACTATCAAACTGATTGACTTTATCACCTTCTTTGACATACCTAGAATTAACAGATAAAAGCACTTTGAGACAAAACTTTTAGATCCCTTTATATTATTAAAGATACTAGATTCATTTTACATATGTTTTTCCAAAATCAATTTGATGTTTCACTTCAGCATAATGTGTAATGAATTTCATGATTCTATATTTAGTATTACTGTATTAATTTGAACATATTGTTAATTTGAGAAATAATACTGCTATTCTAGATTTAAATTCTTCAAAAATTAATTCAACTTTTCTGAACAATTTAACTGACAAAATTATTTCCATAAAAACTGGATTTAATCACTAATAGAATTTTTTTCACATGATATTTACTTCAAATTTTAAATTTTTTACACTCAATACAATTTCCCACTTTAAATGTTCTTTAATACATCTTTCTAGGAAGGCTCATTAGTATACGATATTGAAGCATGCACAATTTATATTATATTAAAACATTACACATTTAAGCAATTGCATTTTGAATAAAATAAAAATAAGTCACTAACTGAAAAATAATTTATTGCCCTTTGCTTATTTCATTTAATCATCATTATGTTTCTATATAACAAATATAGTCAAATAAAAAAATCTAATAAAAATTTTTGAGCTGATGACATAACTCAAATGGATTGAAGATCCATGTCATTTCCAATTTACATAGTTCCTACTTAATTTTTTAAAATTTTTATTGGTTATATAAAAAGAATGAAATAAGAATTGGTAAAATGAGAAAGGATGAATCTTAAATAAGTACAATTCAGGTGAAGATCACCACATATGCATTACTCATGAGTTATTCTCTCTCTCTCACACCTTTCAGAGTAAGAATTATTTCACTTCTTGTATAGAGTAATGTTTTGTAATTGAATAAAGAAAGGGGAAAATAGGGTTAAAAAATTTTAATCAAATTATTTCAGCATTTTACACAAACTATTTTGTTAATTTTGAAATCATACACAGGAATATTAGGAGTAACAAAAAAAATTAAAGTCTACAAATGTGTATAGATTTAACAATAACAGTACAAATATTTTGTTTGTATTATCATATTTTTCATGAACACTTAAAATTATATAAGAACTTTCTAAAAGTACATAGATATAGTATAATACATCAATATTTTTTAATCTTAAAAAAAAAAAAACATAAATTTCATGTTCTATTAATTGTTTTCTGGCAGAAAATATCTACTGCAATTATTGGGAAGTTTCAGAATAAATTATTATTTACTGTGAAAGATCCTACTTATTTGCATCGACCTTTCTATATGCACGCTATTCAAGCACATAATATGAACTGTTACTTACAACAAAACCAAAAGGCAAACAAAGAAAAAAATACTTTTATATATTGGAACATTATTTATTCATCAATTTTTCTTTGGGATTTTAACGAAACAAAACTTGTACAAACTTTGTGTTGTACTTGTTTTTTCCTTTTATATTCCAGTAAGATATGACAATTTCTTACGATTGCATTCAGTCATAATTTTGACAAGATTGGTAGCATAAATGTGCTACATTTGATTTGAGAGAGTTTTATATTAATGTGGTATAATAAAGTAATACAAGTGCTGTTCGTGACGGACCTCGTAATTTTGAACCTCCGAACTATTACTCCATGCCAATGAGAGAATATTAGAGCCCTAACAGATTTAACTTGCATCAGCCTCCTCTACACAATGGGTCTTCAGTGGCAATAGGACTTGAACTTGTGACATGCCAACCACAAGTTCATGACCAAAACCAATAGTCTACTGAAGCCATGCTACTTTAAAGTAATTTGAAACATAAATAAATAGTATACTTTCAATTAATAAATATTACCATTCTTTCACGGTGACTTCAGATATTCCTTCTCCTATGTCTGATAGGTTAAATGAGACAACTTGCCCTAAATGTGCTGAAATAATATAAATGTATTTATAGTCTAACATTAAGTTAAAAAAAAAACAATAAAAACAACACATCAAACATATATAAACTATTCTCAAACAAAATTTTAAGTGTTCATTTTTAATAAAATTTAGTGATAAATGTATAGATGTGTTGCCCAATGTAAAAAATAACACTCACTTTATTTCCAAGATAACCAATTAATTATATTTTAAAATAAAAAAAAAGTTACTTAAAATCATAAAATTTTTAACTCAATGGCTTAACAATATAAGATTCTTATAGTTTGTTAATTAAAAAGAAAATAATTCCACAAATTTGAGCTCTTATAATTTATAAATTTCATTAAAATAAAATGCTAAGATAAAGAGAATAAAATCCCTAGCATTGCCAGATATTGAGAAAATTAGGGATATTTTTAACTAAAACATTTTGTAATTCAAGGGACTTTTTTAAAAACCTCTATTTAGATTGTCTATATAACTCTATAATACAAAGATAGAGCTTTGTTAAATGATATTTTATTTATATCATTTAACTTTTTACTTATACACTGCTGTTTGTAAAAAAGGCAACATCATGAAGAAATCATCAGAATTAAATGAACTTTGCAGCAAATATCAATTATAGGGTATTGCATAAAATAGTGAAATTTCAAAGCAACTGCGCATGCTCAGTGCCCTCTGAACTGATGCTGAAAGCGTATAAATAGAGGGCTGTAAAGGGAGGTTGTAAATAGTTAATGATTACTTGTTAGTGACGAACATTTTGTGAAACCTAAGTATGCCTCCACGACGAAATAAGGAGAAATTTCAACAACTTACACGGAGCTTGAACGGGGGAGGATTATCGTATTTCGAGATAGAGGATTTTTCCTATCACGCAATAGGAGCTCATGTACAGTAGAACAGTTCCACAGTGATGCGAATTTGCAAGCAGTGGACCGACGAGCACCGAACGACTAAAAAACCTCGCAGTAGATGACAGATGGTGGCGTCAGCGTGCGACGACCAACACTTGCTACGCATGGCGGTGAATGACCGTACAGCTTCCTTTACTGAGTTTGAACAGGGTAAGATTATTGGCCTTCAAAAGGAGGATTTTTATATTGCACAATAAGAGCTTGTGAACAGAGTAACAGTTCTCCAGTGATGCGAGTTTGGAAGCAGTGGACCGACGAGCCCCAAATAACTCACAGTGGACAACGGAAGGTGACGTCAGCAGGCGATGATAGACACGAAAGATAGTACAGTTTCCTCCAGGCAGTTGACAGCAAGTTTGTCTACTGCTACAGGTGTACTAATGTCGGCTTCGTCAATTCATAGACGTCTGCTGCACCATTGATTGCGTGAAAGGGTGCCTTTATACAGGATCCCCCTAACAGCAAACCATCGACGATTGCATCTCCAATGGGCTCACAAGCATGGAGCCTGGCAAGCTGATTGGCACCAAGTTATCTTTTCAGATGAATCCCACTTCAATTTGTGGGACCATGATGGCCGCATTCGTGTTAGCTGCTATGCTGATGAACGCTGCTTTCCAGAGTGTGATATCGCATGACAGTGGCCTAACACCTGGAGTTATGGTTTGGGGAGCGACTTCGTATCATGGACGATCCAATTTGCTATGAATTGAGGGTAATCTCAATAGCAACAGGAACATTCGTGAAGTGCTACAGTCCGAAGTCGTTCCCTTCCTTCAAGGCATCCCTGAAGCTATCTTTCAGCAGGATAATGCACACCCACATTTTGCAAAGACTGTTCGAGACTTCTGTTCAGCCTAACACATTCAACTTCTTCCTTGGCCGACGTATTCACCAGATTTGTCGCCTATTGAGCACGTGTGGGATTCGATTGGTCGGCATCTCGCTCATGATCCGTTTCCTGCAGCTTCAAAAGACGAACTTTTGATGCGCATACAAGAAATATGGAATTCTTTTCCACAAGCAGCCATTCAAAATCTGTTTGACTCCATGCCACGTCTTACAGCAGCACTTATTGCAGCGTGTGGTGGCAACACCAAATACTAATTTTAGACACTTAATATTGTTTTCGTTTTGAAAATTTCATTACTTATTTGTACTAATACAAGTTGTTTGTACATTAAATTTCATTTAATTCTGATGACTCCTCATGGTGTTGCATTTTTTACAAACAGCAGTATATATATACGATAAAATTGTTAATTTAAGTGAGCATTACAGTTTCAAAAATACATCAATAGTTTACTTAATTTCTCAGAAGTTAAGAAATCTACTCACTTATAGAAGTAAAGAAATAACGTCCATTGAGATTTTTTAGATGATGACTATATTTTGTTGATATCCTTTTGGTAAAAACTGAAGAATTCAAAACCTATTAAATAAATACAAAGTATTCATTACATTAGAAGTACATTAAGATTGTGGAGTCCTACATTAAAAAGGACTCCACACTCATTTACAACACAAGCAGCCCTTTACTTCTTTTAATAATGCATTCAACTTTGATGGAAAGGATTGCAAACCAGAAAAAAATTTAACTACCATTGCTGAGCTTTATAAACAAACCCACACAATTTATATTTGAAATGCAAATAGTTTATTTTGCATGCTACAATTCATTTAAATTAGGCAAAATAAAAATAGTTAAAGGAATCAAAAGAATATATTTTTACTGCATTTGATTGTTTTACTAAATAATCTAAACTTTGATTTTTGTAAAGTTTCAGACACATCACTGAATCAGCAAAACAATAGAAGAAGATAGTAAATTTTTACTATTTTTAACCTTTTAGGTCATGTTCAGCTTTATATAATTCTCTGTATATCAAATGATGGTATATTATAAAATAAAGTACTGAATTGATTAGTTATGAAATTTTCAATTAAACTTCCACATTCATAACCCTCTTGAGTTTATATACTTCAAGCAACTCTTAAGAACTATGTGTGTGCACATGAAATTTCTATTTAACAGCTAGTACAAATGAATAAAAGAACCAAAATAAATAATATAGAGCTTTCGATGTTTTTATTATTTCACTAAAAAACTATTGATAATCACTGAGAATTATAAAAGAACATTTAAGATGTCTATTTGCTACCTTCAGTCTCTTGCATACATTTTTGAACAAAGTTTAACGAAAACAAATCCAAATCAGCTAATTCAAAATTTCTTAAAATAATATAAAAATGAAATACATAATTTAGAATTTCTTGGTTGGATTCTAGCAGAGCTCACACCCTTGGTGCGAATTATTTTGGTTGGCAAGAATTGCATCATCTTAGAAACTTTACTTTCATACACTAGATATGGTAAGCCTAAATATTTCAGGAATTTTCATATTTTGCCATTTTGTAGGCAGGCATTTCGAATTTCATCATTTTGTCATTGGGCACCGGGTTGGAAGTATCGGTGCATGTATATAAGTGAGTATACCTTAGAATTTTTTGCTTTGTTGAATGCGAAAGATAAAAAGAATTGATTTAATGGTGCATGAAGGAAGGATTGATTGCTTCAATTTATGAATGTCCTAAATGTAATGAGCGAATGGGATAATATATGAACAAAAAGTGTTGTTTTGGATGGATTTGAATGGAGATGTCAAAAAAAGATGTGAATGTGCGCATGATGTTTGTAGAAGTATAAGAATTCGTGGTATCAGAGGCAGATTAAGTGGCCCTGGTAGCTATCAGGTCCCCCTAGCACCAGAAAGGGCCCCAAGCTTGATGGATTCCATTTATAAATTCAACGTGCAACAAAAATATCTTGAACCGATATTGCAACCCCGATTATTTCTTCATACTTGAGTCGTGTAGCTACTTCCCTTTAGAAACAGATGGAAAATATGAAACTTCCCTAATGACTATGATTGGGAATATCATACTCCACAGAATAAATGCTAACAGCAAATCATTGCAATAAGCTGAATTTGAATATATATATATAATTAAAAGGATATAGTTTACTAAAATCTCCATAAAATTATATTCAAAATTTCAGAAATGAATTTGAAAAAATGGACAAGGAGCAACTGATTTATCAAAGCTCTTGTTTGAAGAGGAAGCTGGACAAGCTCGCAGGCAATAAAAGGGGAAAAAAATTTGAAGAAAGTTAAGAAGTTGGTTACGAATTTTTGAAAGAAGGGAAAATTTCATAGTTAATTCATTTTATGTCATATGCGATAGTGCAAGAGCAGAACTATCCCGATGAGCTCAGATTTATCAAATTGTTATAGAGCACTTTATTGTATTTTTGATGAGAGATTATAACCTGAATTTAAAAAGAAAGCTACACAAAAATTAAAGGAAACTTACAAAGACAATATGAATTGGGACAAGAAAAGAGAAGAAAACAAAGATATAATGAAAAAAACCCATTAGAAGTTTATCAAGAAAAATCCTAATGTAGAAATACTTTTTAAAATATTTTTAACAATACTGTTATTGGATGCATCAGAAGAAAGATCTTTTTCAGTTTTAAAACGTGTTAAAATAATTTAAAAAGTGCTATGGGAGGAAAGACAAATTAAGCAATGTGGCCTTATTATATACAGAACAAAAGGTTTTTGGACAAAATAGATATAGCAAAAATAATTGAGGAATTTGCCAAAGAAATCAATCTGTATAGCAAAACCGTAAGCTCTTCATTAAGGTTTAATTTTTTTATATACATTTAAGAATTTTCTTTAGTTTTTGGGTTATATTATTATCAATACATTTTATTTTGAGAACTTTCGGTAAGCGACTCTTTTCACTATTTTAGTTTTTTGATTCTTGTGAGCCCATGGGCCTCAAACTTTTTACCGCCAGAGGCCTCCAACTTCCTTAATCCGCCTCTGTATGGTATGCTGTTACGCTGTACCCTCCATTCAGAAAACATCAGCAAGTGCTGTTTTTTTAATTTTTTATCTTAAATATATTTGATTAATTTCTGTATTGCTTACATATATTTTCATCACACATCCACCTTGCCCCGCTATATTCACTTGCTGCTATCTCTTTTTGTCTTGGCACTTTTTTCGGTTTGTCACGGTGACAAACCTAGGGTGTACTCTCCTAGGATTTTATCGAATTTCTTTTCTTCATTAATTTAGTACTTATATATTATATTGTCGACCAATTCATCAAATGAAAATACATTGTCAACATGAGAGTCAAGAACTGTTTCCACAGATTTATAAACACAATAATCTTGATAACATCATTTGATTTTACAAAATTGGTGGATAGTATAATATGCAAGTACTTTAACTCTATACTTAAAAAATTACAAATGTCATCACATAAAAAACTTACACTCCTATTTTTGCATGTTATATTTTAAAAAATGGTGTTTTTTTTTTAATTATCTTCTCTTAATCTAATCTTCCAAGAAATCACTGGTTTTTTCCCCATGAAAATAATCTAAAATATTCTCAAATTCAAGATGAAAATATGGAAAAAAGTTACTGTAAAAACATTGCAAGAAATTTAATTTATATCAATAAAAAGCAACAAAATTATTAAAAGTATTTCACAAATAAATATAATGAAAGCTGTTTTTAATATAAAATGAAGGAAATTTAATTAAATCACATTAAAATTAGGAGCACATGCAATAAAATTGCCAAAAAAACAGCTGATTTAACAGAAAAAATAGCCAAATTCTCCATTTATTACAAATTTGAAATTGAATTAAATGAATGATTTTCAATAAAATATAGCTCTGGAACTTTCAGCTTAGGTCATCATATTGAATAAATCAGTTCTCAAAAATTTTTGACTTGTAGGGCCCTCTTTGAACTAAATTTTTCTCATGGTGCCAGAACAAAAATATGACTAAGTATAAGTAAAAAATAAACTTTTATAAAATTCTGCTGCTTCCCAGGGCACCTCAGCACACAGTTTAGGACCCCTGGTATAGAGTCACTGTTTTTTCTTTTCAGCAAAAGCTATATGTAATACTGGTATAACAAGTTCCATATATACTTATCTAGTTAGAATATAGTAATTGGTTGAGAATCAAAATTTGGAGAACAAATTAACATGTGGAAAGAGTTTTACTAAAGAATTAGATTCAAATAAACCATTAAACATACTTTGAAAATGTTTTGGACTTGGGTAATTAAACTTAATCTAATTTATGATCAGATACAAAACATAAATATTCAAAATGTTAATTTGAATACTTGAAGTAGTAATGGTTTGTTAATAATGAACATCACATTTTGAAGCAATACAAGGGCTATTGGTAACTGACCTCCAACTAAATCCCACACTAATCCAAAAACTTGGTTGATTTAATATGTATCAGCTCCTCTACATGATAGATCTGTAATAACTGTATTATCCTATAATTAGTTTACAGCTACAAAAATTCTTTTATAATTTAAAATATGTTCTTTAGATATGAATTACATTGAACAAATATCAGACGGTATAGTAATGAAGTAAAAAACATGTTTCTTCAAAAGTTCATATAAGAAAATAAAATATATATTTCAGTATAGCTTGATACCATTGAATATAGGAAAAACAATGTTAACTTATGCCCTACCCGAATAAATGATTTATTACGTTTTTTTTTCCTTCGGTTTGGCAGTTTTTAAAATGTTTTAATGAGTATGAGAAATGTTTCTCAACCTTTCCTAAATCATTTATTTAAGTTTTAAAAAGGCTGCTTTTTAATAATTATAGCAATAAATGTCCACAAAATATGTTTTCGTCCAAAAATAAATCAGTAGCTACATTTTCATTTAAAATAAGCATCCGAATGATGTGCAATTCATCAAACGATATGCTACAGAAATTCAGTTGCTTAATATTTAGTTCATCTTCTAAATTTCAAACGGTATCTGGTATCTTCTAAATGCTCTTAGCACTCAAAAGCAAATTTTAATTGACAAATAAGCATACAAAATAAGGATATTTTATGCCCAGTTTCATACATACATATATATATATAATTGTTTTTGAAAAATATAACTATCTGTGTCATTTGATTATAGAAATCTGATACAATTTCAGATGTTCAAGCAATTCATTTTGAAAAGATCAACAGTGTCATAAGATTAAGCCCAAATTAAGTACGAACAATTAAACTAACGGCGGAAAGAACTTTCTTCGGATATTCAAGTTTAATAATCCTTAAGAAAGATTACAAAAAAATGATGCAAGCAGTTGCTGAAGTGATTTATGTGTTTTTATTTTTATGTTATGCAAAAGAAAAGTAATTAATATACCCTGAAAATTCGCATTGATTTAGCAAGATTAGAAGAAAACATTCTCACAACACTGTAGGCTGCCATATTTTTTTTACATGTGTGATTACACTAGCGTCTCAAATTCGACACGGCTGCCTATGGGAGTTTTTACTGCGCATGCGTTTGGACGAGTCTATTCTAGAACGCAGGAGAAATGGGTTTCTGGCAGCCGTGTTGGATTTGAAACGATTCTTTGTTGTGTATTATGAACGGAAGCCGTGTTGGTTTGACTAAGCATTGTTTACAAAGTGAAAATATCTTGATGTGTCTTGAAGAAATGTCGTGTTATAAGTTGAAAAGCTATATTGTTTTTTAATTTTATATTTTATGTAGAATTTATAAAAAAAATCTATTTGCAATCAATAGTTTTGAAAAGAATTCGTTTCTGTGTAACAAAATTTGTACTTTACTTTGAAGAAGGGGGGGGGGGAGTTCATCAGCATGGCATTCGTTAAAAAATTCTAAGAATTAATTAGTTTTTTTCTGAAAATAATCTTCAAAGAAATACTGGATGTATCAATATTTTAAATATCTAATATTTTTAAAGAATTTGTCGAATGACTTTATATTTTATTGTAGTTTAGTGAGAAGAAAATTTTTAATGAAATCCACCCTGTAATAAGATTTTACATTTTTTGTTACATTCATGCAATGAAAATTATCTAACTTATGGTAAATTTTAATTTTATAAATATTGAGACATGTTGTATTCTAAAAATTGGAGAATGTATTTTGTTAAACAAATGGTATTCTTAAAACATTCTGTAAAAATTTGTACTTGAATTTTATTTTATGTAAGCCAATACTCTAGAACAGTGGTCTTCAAACTTTTTCAACTCAAAGAACCTCTAGAACTTGAAGGTGCTTTTGTGGAACCCCTAGAACAAAATGTATTTTTGTGGGGAACCCCATTCCATATACATACTTCAAAAAATATGTCTCAAAATAACATTTAAAATAAATTTACAGGTTATAGGCACTTTATGTAAAGGCAATTAAAAAAAAGTATTGCATTTATTATTAAAATATTCTAATCTAATATGTTTATAATTTACTCAGTAATAATGTTAATTTGTGATCCTGGTGTCACCTATCCAAGCATTATATTTGATATCTGGGATATGGGCTTGCTTTTTTTCATGCAAACTATCGGTCTAGATCTATTGAGATTAAATGCAATTGCATTACATATTCCGAGTCTAATCTGTTTTTATACTTTGTTTTTGTAGCAACTTTCGTTGGAAAATATATTTCACTTAAACACAATGATCTGAATGGCATTAAAATGTTTTTTAATTAAATGTATTTTACGTGAAATTGTGCAACATAAAATTTAGAAGCTGTTTGTGCTTAAGTTTAGATTTTAGCATCGAATATGTTGATAAGTTGTTTCCTCTCCTTCATTTTAGGTGCTTTTTCAAAAAATGCAAAAAGGGACATTTTCCATTAGAAAACTATTTAGTTTTGCAAGACATTGTGCTAACTGTAATGAGTATAAAATTATCTCTTGGAACCCGAGATGGTAACGAACAGAATATTCATAATCTAGTTGGAAGTATATATATAAAGAAAAAACATTTTAATATTCTTTTACACTCCCCACGAAGTACCACCCCAAACCACGAACACATCGCAAAGTCTCTCAAATTCCAGATACGGAGCGGAGGAGCTTGATTAAGTTCCAGTCTCCCGTGACAGATCAATTTCAATATTCTTTTATTAAAATAAAAGTTTAAAAAGTGTTGCAAAATAAAGTTATTATATATAAATAAAATTTTTAGTTTTAATGAATACACATGTATTAAGTTTATATAATGACACATGTAACTATATAAACTTAATATAGAACGTTAATCCATTTTACATACACATTTATTTCTTCTAAATTTTTTTTGTGACGTGTGGAACCCCTGGGTATGCTTTGTGGGAACCCTAGGGTTCTGTGGAAAACATTTTGAAGAGTACTGCTCTAGAACTTATAACTATTCCCCACAAAACATTAAATTTTTAATTCCTAATGCTTTTTTAAATGTGAATATTTTCTTTTTTTCAAGTACCTCATGTTATACTAATTATAATGAATTTCATTGTGCTGCTACCACTTAATTTTTTTTTGTTTGAAAATTCTCAAAAACGCTTTAAATTCGAAATCCTCTAGGGTTTTGAGAAATAGTATATGAACTAAAATTCAGCATGAAGAAATATTACTTTATAGGTTTTATGTCTATTTATACCATTCATTTTGTGAATGGTAGAGTTACAAATTCATTATTTTTCAAGCTTTTATTTTTAACAATCTGAAATGTATTATTTACTGCTTTGTCATGTATCAAAATTTTTTAAATATATAATACAGATATATCTCATTATTTTACACATATTTACGATGATTCGAGGTTGAGCTAATAAAAGAAAATATCAATATTTTGATTAATTTGGGGGTACCATGTTGCCTTGGCAAAAAGTATGTATGTATAGTTTACCTCTATTTTTTATTATTCAACTTTTTTCAACATAATATAAAATGTATACTGGTTTAAATGTTTGTCTAAAGAAAAATTTTAAAGTTTAAAATATGAACATTCAAATTTATTCTTATTATTTGTTTAAAATTCTTTATTCTATATCTCTGGATCTGAAACCATTTTTTTTTTGTACTAAATTATACAGGATGCAGAACACATGCATATCAATATTTTTATTCCATACTAGCTGTTACCCACTACTTTGTCCGCTTGGAATTTAACAAAAAAGTGTTGGTTCAGTTTGCAGAGTTTACAAAAACTTAATAATTCTGTATTCCATGTAAAGAAATACCTATGATAAATTTAATGTAATTCTACTACTTTGTGATATTAAGAGCGGATGTGCCTGATGGTGGCGACATGCGCTTAGGCCGTATGTTTTATTTTAAGTAATATATATAGCTCCCTATTTCAATCGGATATTGTTCACCATTACATTGGTTTTAATTTTGTTTTTGCAGAACCCTAATTTTTGTTCTAAAATAAAAGTAGCGTATAAAATACTCCTTATAACATCAGCTGTCTGACAGTAAAAGCCCCATCAAAATCAGTCTAGCTGTTTCAGACTAGCTGGAACAAACAGATAAAAATATATACTTTAAATGCATTTAGTAAAAAGCTGTTAATTTTAAATTACAGAAACTTCAATTTTATTTATTTGTACAGATTAATCTTTTACATAAATGCACAATTAAAAATTGAAAAAAGGCTGCATAGTATTTTGGGCACTTACCTACTATCGCAACAATGTGTCAACATTCAAAATAACTCGTCAAGTTGGCAACCCTTATTTTGCATGTGTTGAAAGCACTGAATTGGCAGCCATGTGCTTCATTTCATATAATGTTGCCCATATGGTTGCAATAATACACAAGTACCATATTTCTTGTAATCAATGAGTTAAAATCGTAAAAACAAAAATTTAAATTTGCAAATGTATTTATTGTAAATTTTTAATCTTGATATATATTTACAAATAAGAATTTAAATTGTTAGCATATATATTTTCAAAAATTAAATAGCTATTATCTATTAAATACTTTGCTTGTATATATGGAATTGTAAAGCCTTACTTTGTTTTGGTAATAATTATTTTCTGTTATTTTATGTGATCATTCTTTAATTATGGTAATAAATGAAAGCTTATTTTTTATCTTCTCTGAAATTTCTTTTAGGAATAATTTTTCTTTTTACAAGATGTTCAAAATAAAACATCTTTGTAAATTTGTATATACTGTTACCATTCACTTTAATGCCCCCCTGATTATTTTAATCAAAATAATAAACTTACCCAAACTTATTGTGTAGCCTTAGTTTAATACTTATGGTTTTTCACGCCATACTACACAATGATGAGCTACACTCGTTGTGTGATTAAAGTTACTGAATATGATAATTCCGAACTCTCTCCAATTGAGGTTTTCGAAAGAGTAATATTTTTATTTTATCTATCAGTGTTCATTACAGAAGTACTTGTGTTCTACTCAACACATTGAGAGTTTCAACTAACACCCAATGTCTTTTCCTCAAAAAACCAGTGTCAAAATGATTTGAATTGTAAAAGAGAAATGTCTCCGTTAATCAAAAGGCCTGCACACTGCAATAAAAAAATTTGGAAAAATAATCATGCTGAAATTTCAACTCCATAAGTTTTTTAATGTCTTTGCAGTTATATATATACATTTAACATAATATTTAGCATTTACATAAACATTCTTAAATCTCGTCTATACTAGGCAGCTACAACTAATCACTTCATTCTATTGAAAATGTTATGATCCAGTGCTACTTGAAAGATTAAATAAGGGATAAAACATCTGTTCACAGCATGCCTCAAGGTTAAATAATCCAATGCTAGATACTCTTCATGATAGTTACATCAGAAAATTACATACATTGTGCTTAGCAATCTAAAGCAAAATGTAGAATGAGTGAACAGATTCAATGGAATGTATGTGTCTTAAATTAATAGAATTTTAGATTTTGCTCCAACTTTCGAGCAATATTTCACTTTTAGAATATCACCATGAAGTTGAAGGATTTTTAATCACCCTGTGTTACAAAAAGATTTAATTGATCTAATTTCACATTTAATTAGCTGTTTGAATCATTTTTATGAAAACATAAGTATTAAAAATGAGATTATCAGAATAAATTCCATACATATATTTTCTATAATATGCAAAATTGACAACTGAATTGAAACATTACAACTTTTACATTCAATATTTAAATAAAGTTATTTTTTTACTATGCATGTGCAAATTTATCAATATTTTCATTCAAAATTTTGTTGCTAATAAAAGAGGGTAATTTATATAAAGCATTCTGTTGAATATTGTGTGAATAGGTATTATATCAGAATGGTATTAACAATATAGATAGAATATTTGTTTCTCTGAATGTAGCCAGATAAAAGATTTTCCCCAAAGTGTCATTGTTTATTTCGAATGATGGATTACAAGATAACTGCAAACAAAATGAAAAAACAAATATTGACAAAAAAAAGACAAAAGTAGGAAAATAAACAAGTTTTTTATATTAGAATTATTAAACCGATTTACATAAAATTTACTAATATGTAAAATACATATATACAGCCATATAAATAGAAATTAGATATGTTAAATACATAAATTCATTGCACTATAAATTCTCAATGTTACAGAGAGAGAACATTTCTCCAAAACCTTTCTCACAGAAGCACAACTAACTAGTCACATAACAACCATTTAGTCGACTCTCTGAGCTAGTGCATAACTGTAGACGTAAGAGTTGATGGTTAAATCAAGATACCTTTTTTTATTTTTCTAGTGAGCAACTATTGATAGTATATACTTTCTCATTGAACCCAATCTTCTAAATAGCAATTAAACAACTGAGTAATTATAAATTGATTGCATATACTACCCCTGAATTAGCCATGTATGCCAGTAAAGGAGTTTAAGCATGAGTTTTCTTTCAAACTTTATGTAACAACCTTTTATACCTCAAATTTTAAGAGTGAAAGTAAACATTGAGTGAAACAGATTAATTAGTTTTAATATTTCATTAAAATTTATGAGGGGAAAAATAAATTTGCTGGTTTCAATATTCAACTACTTCACATTGTAAGCATTTGGAATTATAAGTAAAATTTAACTCTACACAACTCATTTCTGAAAGTGTTGCAATTTCTTTAAAACATACATATTTTATCATTTTAATAATGTTTTCATGAGTATTTTCCAATAGATAATATAAAGTTCCAATTATTGCAGAACTTTATAAAAAATTATTTTCATTATGAATAAAACATCTTTACAGAAGAGTTAAGTTTTAGTTCCCTTACTGTATTTTAAAAAATTATGTAAATATTACAAAACAAAATACATTTTAAATAAATTAACTTCTGTATATAAACGTAATTATAAAATGGGAAATTTTTTTCATAAGAAATTTACCACAATGAAAATGGAACTTAAAATGAAATTATTCACAAGAATACTGCTTAAAATAATAATGCATACAGATCACATAATTTTATATCATTAATTGAATTTTAACTTCTATACAAAAATTTCTCATTTTTAATCCCTTTTTACTAAACCACAAAATATATTTTAGCATAAATCACTACTATTAGTTCATTGTCCAAGAGTTCAGTACATTCGACTTTGTTGGCATGCACAAATTATTGAGAATCATGTATCTGGCAAGTATTTTTATTCTAAAAATTGAGTTCTTTAATAAGTTATAAACCTATTAAGAGTGTTTTTTTCCTTAATTAGACTCATATGTATGATAAAATAAATATGAACTCATACATTATATATAACTAGTGTTTTAATGCCTCTTTTGTGAATCAAGGTAAAGTAATAAATTGTTTCGTTACATGCCTTTAGGTGTTTTCTAAGAAAGTTTAGCAGCGTTCTTACCCACATGTATTGAGTAAACTATATTTCTGATGATGCATGAGAAAAGATATGGAAATGAAGAATTTTGTATGAAATTTGTAAAAAATTTATATTTACACACATTTTAATAATAATATCTAGGGAATAGAAAATTTATTTGTATACATTTAATAAGTATTCAAATATTTGAAAATATGCTAGTTATCTAATAATATACAATAGAAAAGTGAGATAAAAAAGGTTTTGTACAGTTAAATTCTCAAAAGCAATAAGCATTTTAGGGCCATTTTTTCAGACCATTACATGCCTGTTATTTAGTAAATATAGTCGGATATCCATTTTATGAACCTCTTTATTTACAAACTTATTAATCTGTAACAAATTTCTCACATTATGACCTCTTTTCGGGATTTAGAGACTTCGTTAAATAGAGGTCCAACAATAGAGGTTCGATTGTTAATTTATGTGATATGAGATAATTTCTAGATTAATAAATGAGTAATTCAAAGGGAAGTTCTATGACAAAGCTGATTGGTACACATTATGGTATACTATAAATAATACAAGTTATAAATTAAGAACTAGATTTATTATTTAAGAGGTAGAAATGAAAGATGAGTAAATAATGTGATTTTCATATTAAAATAATTCGCAGGACAGTAAAACAAAATCATAAAAATGAAAAACAAGTAAAAAAATAACATCTGTCACATGCAATAAATATGAAATTCTTGATTTGGAACTTATGTATTCCAGATTTTCTTTTTCTAAATAAACACCATTTTCCACGTCACCCAGGAGGTATAGTGCAGAGACGCATTACCCATTTATCCAATAGAAAGGCGGGTTCCCCAATAGGTCTATTTCCTTATACAACATATTTAATAAAACATTTAACCACATTTCTATAATATTTACAACAGGAACAATGAGTAATTACGTATTAGCTTGTCAACCAATAATTTGTTCATATTTTCTGACAACTTTAGTAACATAAATAAAAATTTAAATTTCAATACCTTAATTTCACATTAACCTTACAACACTAAAGAAAAACCTACCTTCTCTTCTTTAGAATGAAAGTATAATTTTAAGTATTTTTCAAGGTTATACATTGGAGCATGCATGGAAAAATTTTCTATGGATGTTTTGATGATTTTTTATTTAGCAAAAATGGTTGAGAGGCTGATATGTAACTACTACCTCATGATGTGAATTAAACATAAATGAAATATTTGTTAAAAAACTAAATAAATTATTTATGAAACATCTCAGTGTTAATGTTTATCTATGCGCAAAGGAAAAAAAAATATTACACAATTAATGTATACATTTGATCACGATGCAGCATTCAATGTTTGAATTGGGAAAGAAACGATTGCCGCAACTGCACTTACTAAAAAAAAAACGAATGAACACCAGTTGTACAAATGTGTGTGGGGGAGGGGATATGAACAAAATGAATTCTGTTGTGATAGATATTCATATCGAAAAAAAATTGCTGCATTCTGTGTGGCTGTTGTGAATGTAGCTCTTGTTCATAACAAAATTTTCTAATCAGTTGATAGTGGTTTCTTATAAATTCGATGCAAAAAAAAGTTTTGCCTGGGGAAAGGATTTTCACTGTAGCCAACCACCCTGACTTGCTTTTGATTTCACTCATTTAATTGTTCCGGTTACGTCACGCATTTATCAAAGAAACATGGAGAG